>JAVJIF010028823.1:0-38980 GCA_038442645.1 Agave tequilana | reverse complement strand
CATAAGTCGACTACTTGCCTCTCCCTAGTCGACTAACTTTGGCTGTCTGCTGTGGTTAATCACTTCCTTGAATATGGACCTTATCCTCGGACTTGTATTATATATATTGTTATATATGACTTGTCACTTGACGAATATCTCCTCTTGTCATGCTATCTCTTGACACCAGGCATGACACACTTGACTCTTATAATTATCACGATAACGGGAATGATAACCGGACATCATGTTTTACAAACTTGAATTACGTAATAGTACACATCGTACTCCTGATACTCCTGTCTTCATAATATTCCTAACTTGCTCCTGCTCATTCCCGAAATCGGATAATTATCTAAAGAACTCATAAAATGAGACAACTTACATCGGGTCGGGAGAAATTTGCGGCTATCAATATATGTTCGTGTTTACAGTGGCACTAGGCATGTTGTGCAACTAAAATTTCCAGTCTGACCTGTGGGCCTCCAGGCGACTGAGGGGAGTGCTGGCTCCCTCCTTCTTGGTACCATCTTGATAAGGGCATTCTATAAGACCCTCCTGTAGGCCTTGCGGCCGGTTCCATACACCAGCGATGGAACGTCCTGGACCGTGGTCCCGGGCATGTACGGACCCACTGTAAACATTGTTCGTTGATACCCCCGTTGGTTTCCAATAACAGCCTCGATTTACTCCTATGTGGATGTATGTGTGCTGGGACGCTATTCCACATACCTAGACATATGGGTAGATCGAGTAATAAGTATAAATATAAAATGGCAGAAATAGATTTATTCAGGCCCTATTACCTTCATTTTGTGTCTTCATTTCATGTTTACTGTACACGTACACTCAACACAGTTTTTGATGTTTAATACTGTTTGATCATATCAACACATGCATATACTTATCTCTTCATGACATTTGGCTTTCACTTGCATATTTGTTAGGGAGTTCTGACTCCCCTGAACTCGCATGTTCAGGTTCTGAAGCGTGGACTGAAGTGGAGCCCTCCACTGAAGATCAAGCCTATTTCTCGGAGCAAGCTGATTTGTCCTAACTCCTTCCGTTCCTGAATCCTTCTGCTAGCTCGGGGATCTTCTTCTTCAGCCCGTGAGCACCTTTTGCTGTACAAATTGTAAATTTCATTTTTGTACTTGGCTGTGATATAATGTGCATGTACCGATATATCACGCTATGTGATAACTTTGTAATCCTTATGTTGGAATGTATATTGCCACGTATTTCCATACTCTGATTCTTGTCTGTACTGATGCTTAGCGTATATACGTGAGGGTATTTCCGACCTGCGTATGTACGTCGCAGTAACGTCTCCGTACCCGCCGGATCGGGGCGTTACGTTCACTAACATAGAAAATGAGAAAAGTTGATGGTATTTGGATAGTAGTTGTAGTAATCACATGACAAGTGACAAAAATAAGTTCGTAAAATAAGAAAAAAATTGAACAGTCTTATGTACGGATGGGGATAGTAAACAAGTCCAAGTGTTTGAAAAAGAAAAAGTTATCATTGAAAACAAAACAGAGAAAATGATATATTAAATATGTGATGTAATGTCAAGGTTGACAAAAAATCTTATAAGTTGGCCAGTTGACGGAAAAAAATATTTTACGCCATATTCGACGACGACAAGTACATGGTTTATAATAAGAAAAATAAGGAGTTAGTAATTTCAGCAAAAATGACAAACAACAAGATGTTTCAGATTATATTTTCTTAATTCAACATGAATATTTTAATATCCAATCATTAATTTTACTTATATTTCTGTGGGGTATCCTTATTTTGGAAAAACGAGTTTGACGAAAGAAGTCTACAAAAATGGAAAGAAGGATCCATCAAGAAGAATCAAAATTGGAATTTGACTAATTCTTTAAAAGGAAAGAAGCTACCGATTCGAAGTGCAATTACAAAAAGAAATCCAATTCAAGTGAATTTTACCATTGGATGGAACTCAAATGAAAAGGCAAAAATAAGTTGAAGTAAAGATTCTGTCACAAATAAAAGAAGACAAATTTCTAGTAAAGAAAAGTCAAGTTCAAGAAGGGTAGCCAAAAGTTCATTACACACTGAAAGAGGAGTTCAATTGCTATGAAAAATCAGAAGCATCAAGTATTCATGAAGGATTTGAATTGAGAGAGGCTATTGA
Organism: Agave tequilana; assembly: GCA_038442645.1. Classification (NCBI taxonomy): domain Eukaryota; kingdom Viridiplantae; phylum Streptophyta; class Magnoliopsida; order Asparagales; family Asparagaceae; genus Agave; species Agave tequilana. The sequence continues at coordinate 36,834 of JAVJIF010028823.1, read as the reverse complement.
AAATCATAATTCAAATCCTCATGAAAAAAAAAAGGTTTTTATTAGGATACGTAGGAGTTTTTATTTTCTTTTAATAAAGTAAGTATTAGATTAGAAAAAGAGTTTGATTTTGAGTTAGATTTATATTTTTTTTTGGCTATAAAAGATGTATGACCATATTTGTAATGAAGAGAAAAAAGAAAAAAGGGTGAAAAAAGAGAGAATTTGTAGTGAAAAAAATTGAACATAAATATTCGTTTTGGGTTCTTCAAATAAAATTTGGGTTTTTTCATATGGCACCCGAAATCTTTCTTAATTTTGTATTCACTTTTGAAATCTTCATATTTTCATATCCACTCCCAAAAACTTTTTAGCTAGGACAAAAACTCTCCCATTGGTTTGGGGAAAGAAATGAGCCAGGTAATTCGATTCTAAATTTTTCATATGATTTGATTTTAACGAATACTTAGTTTAGGACGAGAGAGTCTCACTTGATCACTTTAGAAGTGGATCAAGTGCGAGCCAAAAGATTTCTTTTTAACTAGAAAAGTAGATAGAGATTGTTGTATGGATTGTAAGGTAGTACCGGGTGAGAGTGTAGTAACCCAACATAAACTCTTAATTTTAGATGTCCGGATTAGAAGAAGATTTAGAAAGATTAAACGTAAGTTAGATCCTAAGATTAAGTGGTGGTGACTAAAAGAAGGTAACTAAGAGTTTTGTAGATGGAGTAGTATATGAAGCAGATTGGAAAGCCCAAGATGATCCCAATACAACATGGAATAAATTGCTAGCTGCATTAAAAGAGTAGCTAAAGATGTATTTGTTGAGTCACGGGGTGGTGCTCTACTATGTAAGGACACATCATGGTGGAATGAAGAAGTAAAAGTTGCCATTAAGATCAAACAAGATTCTTATAAAGGTTTGAAGAAAAATTATGACAGAGTGAGATTTGAGAGGTATAAGCTAGCCAAGAAGGAGTTACGAAAGCTGTTCAGAGTGCAAGAGCTAAAATGTACAAAGAAGTGTATGAGAAGTTGGACACCAAAGAGATTGAAAAGGATATATATAAAATTGCTCGAATAAGAGAGAGAAAGACTAGAGACTTACATACTGTGAGATGTGTCAAAGATAAGGATCAGAACGGTTTAATTCGAGATGAAGAAATCAAAAAAAGATGGAGAGAACATTTTGACAAATTGTTCAATGGTAGTTCTACTTAAGACTTGGATGGCCTTACATTCAGTGCCAGGATATGAAGCATAATTATATGCGCAGAATTAGCGAATCTGAAGTTAAAGAGGCCTTGAAGAGGATGAAGTTAAGGAAAGCTGTTGACCCGGATGGAATTCCTATTGAGGTATGGAGATGCTTAGGAGAGGTAGACGTGAGATGGCTGACAAACCTCTTTAGCAAGATCTGACAAATTAAAAGATGCCAAATGAGTAAAGGAAGAGTAGCTTAGTACCTCTCTATAAGAATAAAGGTGATATACAGAATTATTCAAACTATCGTGAAATAAAACTCATGTGTCACACCATGAAGCTTTGGGAAAGGGTAATTGAACACAAGTTAAGGTAGAATGTTACAATATCAAAGAACCAATTTGGTTCATGTCGGCGCGATTGACGACAGAGGCTATTCATTTGTTTCGTCAACTTATAAAGCGATTTTGAGAGAGGAAGAGAAATTTGCATACGATCTTTATTGATTTAGAAAAAGCTTATGATAAGGTGCTAAAAGAGGTATTAAGATGGACATTGATGAAAATAGGAGTCCCCATCAAATATATTGACATAATCAAGGATATGTCGATAGAGTAATGGCAAATGTCAGAGCTTGTGAAGGCATAACAAGCGATTTTTCTATCACAATTGGATTGCATCAATGATCTACGTTGAGTCCATTCTTATTTGACATAGTGATAGATTAGCTTACTAAAGCTATTCAGGATGAGATACCGTGGTGTATGCTATTTGCTGATGATATTGTCCTAGTCGATGAGACGAAAGGTGGGGTTAATGCCAAATTGGAGTTATGAAAGCAAACTCTAGAATCTTGAGGTCTTAGATTAAGTAGGGCCAAAATAGAGTATATGGAGTGTAAATTCAATAAACAAAGAATTTGAGATTATAGTATTGTAAGACTAGATGGACAAGAAATACCGATGAGCAGTCTTTTTAATACTTGGGTTCTATTATTTAAAAGGATGGGGAGATCGATAATGATGTCAACCATACGATCCAAGCCGTCTGGTTGAAATGGAGGAGCGTAATAGGATTTTTATGTGATCATAACATTCCGTTATGACTGAAGGGAAAGTTTTAATGGACTGCTATTAGGTCAATTTTGTTATATGACACAGATGTTGGGTTATAAAGAAATATCATGCACAGAAGATGAGTGTAGTAGAGATGCGCATGCTTCGTGGATGTATAATAACATCAGAGAGATAAGGTGAGAAATAAGGATATTCTTACTAAGATAGATATAGCCTCTATAGAAGAGAAGATGAGAGAATACCGCCTACGATGGTTTGGTCATGTGCGATATAGACCTACAGATGCACCAGTCCGACCAGTAGAGCGTATCAATTTAGGGAAAGTTAAAAAAGAGCGCAGGGGAGACCGAAGAAAACATGAATGGAGGTAATACGATAAGATATAGAGGCTAAAGATCTTAGTGAAGGCATATTGCTCGATAGGAATGAGTGGAGAAAGCTGATCCATGTGCCCGATCCGACGTAATTCTCTTTGGTTCATGTGGCCTACCCCAAATACTTGGGACGAATGACTTAGTTGCTGCTGTTGTTGTATGAGAATATTCTTGAAATATTCTCTTTTAAATTCAAATATCATATGTAAATTTACTATTATGCCCTCATTTCTTTCCTCTATTCCTTTCTTAACAAACTCACTCTTCTTTTAACCCTCTCCCTCTAATCCAACTTCAACTACTATCATCCGACCATTTCTGGCGTCTAACGATAATGAGTGAGGCAAGAGAGAGAGAGAGAGAGAGAGAGAGAGAGAGAGAGAGAGAGAGAGAGAGGTTGATGGGGGAATGAAAACCTCGCTCCGTTTGAATAAGTTGAGGGTAAAAATGTATTTTCATCAGGCCACTGTTAGAAAATAAATAACAACTAATAGAAGGATGGTTTTTATTCAAATTTAAAAAGATTTGAGAGCCCATATAGAAATAAGAAGATTTGGAGGTGAATATGAAGTTAGCAGTGATTTCAGGCGCGTCTTGAAAAAAAAACCTATAAAATTTTGTGTTCTTCCTTCTAAAAACTATAACAACAGAGAGCAGGTGCACACAGTGAGACTGTAGCAACATGAGCTCTGCAGGCCGTTGCTACTGTTGCTGTGCTGCTCTGCTAGCTTCATTCTTTGCTTGAGCTTCTCTCCCTACAATGTGAGAGAGAGTGGTGTCAGCCCGTGAAATGAGATCCCATATTCTTTTCATACGTGTTGTTTCTCTCTCTAGAACCAGAACTAGAATAAATTCTGTTGTTGTGTGTTAATCTCTCTCTCTTTCTCTCTCTCTCTCTCTCGAATGACCTAGAGACTGGAGTACTATCAAGTTAAGGTTGATTATTCTTCTTCATGTTTGACATTAAGCTAGACGCTAAGAAGTATCTAATCCATCAATGTGCGGTCTGGGAGGATTAGCACACTGGACCATTAGATGAACAGGGAGCTAAGGATTTAGCCTGTAACCCACAAATTAGTCTCCTCGAAGAGTTTCTTCCTTTGTTCAACATAGGAACAATGCTTGTGAGCTCTCTGCCGTCTGGGTACCCTTCTTTCCCAATAAGCACCTACTGTAGCTGTTAACAAGTAGTCATGATGATGAAAATTAATTAAAACCAGCTGAAGAGAGGTTTTTATTTTCCTGTGATTCGAATAGAAACTTCGTCTGTCTGTCCGTCCGTCTTTATCCGAGGGGGAGAGAGAGAGAGGAGAGAGAGAGAGAGCAGTGTCGACACCCTCCATCTTCCTCCTCTCTTCGTTCCCTCTCCTTTTTCATCCTTTCTTCTCCTCTCTCGTTATTCTCTGACCGATCGGTCGGTCTCACACTAGCGACGGTATACTAGTATTATATATCTATGAGGCACCTGCCCTAGATATATATATATATATATATATTATATATATATATATATATATATATATATATATATATATATATATAGAGAGAGAGAGAGAGAGAGAGAGAGAGAGAGATGTAAATCAGCTGGCACAGGAGGCAACTCCCTCCTATGTCGCACTCAAAATCAATTTTTCGATTGAATTTTCAAGATCCGACCGCACATTATCATCTTCATATTCTAAGATATATACATATAAAAATCAAGTGATTTGAAATTTGTTTACTCCATTTTCTTTGGGTTCAAACATTAACGGTTTTTAACAATAGAATAAAATGAATGATTAGATCAATAAGTAAACGAACTTCAAATCACTTGATTTTTTATATATGTATATCTTAGAATATGAAGATGATAATGTGCGGTCGGATCTTGAAAATTCACTCGGAAAATACGATTTTTGAGTGCGATATAGGAGGGAGTTACCTCCTGTGTCAGCTTATTTACATTTCTCTCATATATATATATGTATATATATATATATGTATATATATATATATATATATATATATATATATATATGTATATATATATATATATATATATATATAGAGAGAGAGAGAGAGAGAGAGAGAGAGAGAGAGAGAAATGTAAATCAGCTGACACAGGAGGCAACTCCCTCCTATGTCGCACTCAAAAATCGTATTTCCCGAGTGAATTTTCAAGATCCGACCGCACATTATCATCTTCATATTCTAAGATATATACATATAAAAATCAAGTGATTTGAAGTTTGTTTACTCCATTTCTTTAGGTTCAAACATTAACGGTTTTTTAACAATAGAACAAATGAAACGATTAGATCAATGAGTAAACGTATTTCAAATCACTTGATTTTTTATATGTGTATATTTTAGAATATGAATATGATAATGTGCGATCGGATCTTGAAAATTCACTCGGGAAATTAATTTTTGAGTGCGACATAGGAGGGAGTTGCTCCTGTGTCAGCTGATTTACATTTCTCTCATATATATATATATATATATATATATTATATAATATATATATATATATATATATATATATATATATATGAGGTTACTGTACCTCAGCCGCTGAAAGAGTTTCTCAGCCGGCATGACGTGGCTTCATATTAGCCGCAGAGAAGTAAAAAATTTAGACGGTAAAAGGAGAGCCTCAACCACTTTTCGTTGCCCAATGACTGAAATACCCTCAGTTTCACTTTTAACCTACTACAACTGTTTCTCCACTAAAAAAATTACAGATCGAAAAATTTTGAGCTTTTTCAAACAAAAAAATTACAGATCTTGATAACTAAATTTTAGAAAAATAATTTATTTTAAAAGAATGCAACCATGATCGCACTTATGTTCAAGCTTTTTTTGAAAAGATATTTTAATCACAATAAAAATCTATTACTGCGACTTGAAACCGTTTTTTCTCCTGAAACTGCAATCGAAGTCGCAGTTTCTAAAAAGAAAAATTTTGGATTTAATTTTTTAATATTATTTAACTTTTAGATTTATTTTTGTTTTATATTGCGACCTTGGTCACAGTGTTGTAGCCTTTTTTTTCGATTAAGGTCGCAGTATTTTTTCGACCTTCCTAAGCTAAATAGGATACTGCGACCGTGGTCGCAGTCTTATGAATAAGAGTCGCAGTCAATGGAAGCAGTAACAATAATCTCGTAAGTTAATTAATTAAGATATTAGAAGATTGCGACTTCAGTCGCAGTCTTATGTAACAGCAGTCTCTTTGAGAATGTTTTGTTTGATAACAATGCAACTTTGATCATAGTATTTTTTGATTATGTAATCTAAATAGGATACTGCGACCATGGTCGCATTCTTATGAAACAAGAGTCTTATTAAATAAGAGTCGCAGTCAATGGAAGTAGTGACAATAATCTCGTAAGTTAATTAATTAAGATGATTAGAAGAATGCTACTTCGGTCGCAGTCTTATATATTAGCAGTCTCTTTGAGAATGATTTGTTTGATAACAATGCGACCTTAGTCATGGTATTTTTTTATTAAATAAACACCAAAGGATACTGCGACCATGGTCACATTCTTATGAAACAAGAGGCAGTGAACAATGTCTCGAAAGTTAAGTAATTAAGATGATTAGAAGACTGTGACTGAAGAGTGCGAAATTGGTCGCAGTCTTATGTAATAGTAGTCTTTTTGAATTTATTTTTCATTTTTGCGACCAAGGACGCAATCTTTTTATTAATAAATTTTAATTGGACTGCGATTTTAGTCGATGTCTTGTAAAACAAATGGTTTGAAGATGAAATTTCATACTGCGACTATGATCACAGAATTCAATTTTATCTGACAATTTATTATTATGAATGCCATCAAAGTCGTAGTCCTGATGAAAAGAGCTTTTAAAATAATTTTTTTTCTTGCGACTTCAGTCGCATCTCTGACAGATTGGTTATATATTTATGTGTATTTTACTTGTCTTTCAAATTTTAAATTGAATGGTCAATATTTTCGATGATGAAAAATTTCAGATAGACCTTACTTTGGAAGAAGAAGAAAAAGAAGAGAAAAATCACGATGAAAATATTGAAGCTGACATCCGAGGAAACATGAACTTGTCAAAATAGTTGCTGGAGATTTAGGTCTGGGACTAAAAATTAATATCTGATCCGCTCTCGCTTTTTTAGAACGATATTTTTTATAAGTAAAAAATCTAAATCTGACAGTGTGAGAAGACACAGAGAGATAGACATATAAAAGAGGAGAAAAAATAATAATAAAGAATATAAACTAATACATCATCCTAAAAAAAAGACAAACGATAGGAATTTTTAGTAATTTCAATTTTTTTCAAAAGCGGGACGTCATTTTAGATTGTCGAATTATGTAGCTCATAATATGGCACGTCACCGCAGGCTGAGAGAGTCTCTCAGCCGTCGCTGATATATATATATATATATTATATATATATATATATATATATATATATATATATATATATATATATATAGTGAGTTGATCCCCTAAGAACGGTTCTCACGAATTCATGTGAGAACTTTCACGTGGGCCGTCGGATCTGATAGAGATCTAGTTTTATTTGATTTGATCTATCAGATCCGACGACCCACGTGAAAGTTCTCACAGAAATCCGTGAGAACCGTTCTTAGAGGATCAACTCCATATATATATATATATATTATATATATATATATATATATATATATATATATATATATATTGGTTTTCAAGTGTAAATGCATCTCGCCCAAGTTGAGGAAACTCGGGGAAACTATAGTGTCTTGGGGGCAATGTTCTTTTTCGTTTTCCTGATTAATAGTTAGGTTGAAAGAGAGACGCTTTTTGAGAACCTTTGCAAGCTGCAAAGTGAAAACCAAAGGATCAGAGGTGCCATTTTTGATCTAACTCATACATCTCAATTCGTGATGCACCTCCCATCTGGATCGATTTTGGCTCAAGAATGAAAGTAGAGTATTAGCTAGTGATTATTGACTCAATGAGTTCTGTTGATGTACCTAGTTTTCAAAACTTACGTTAAAGATTTAATGTATAATATTTGAACTTTCATTATTTCACATAGTTAGAAGAAGTATTTGTATCTCAGCCGTCGGCTGAGAGAACTCTCTCAACTGGTACTGTCACCTGGCCGCAGTCCAATGTGACATGACCGCAGTCCTAAAAAATTCAGATATACTCAGTCTAATTAGCACTGCGACCATGATAATAGTGTTCACAAAACACTGTGATCATAATCGCAGTCCTCACAAACACTGCGACCATGATAGCAGTCCTGACAAAAGACATTGCAGCCATGATAATAGTACTCACAAAAATACTGTGATCATGGTAGCAGTTCTCACAAAAAAACTACAATTATAGTAGCGCTGCGATCAGGATCTGTAGCTTAGATTCAACTACGTCGCTGCCAGCTGAATCTCTCAGCTGGCCGCTGAAATATATTTTTCTCTAATAAGAATTATGATCATATTTTAATCAAATAGTTTGCATTTCATTTTTTGAATAAGTACTCTGCTTTGTAAATATTTAAAGACGAAGGTTTCTTTTATCATAGTTTTTAATTTTATCGGTCTTCAAGTGTATATGCACATCTCTTTTCTATTCACAGGCACACGAACAACACATGCATACTTCTCCAATAATCATATTGAATATCGCTTGTGTACTATAACTTTGAATACTGTCTCATGCTGTTTTGTTCTGTTGGAAGAGAGGAAGGGAGAAGGAGGGAGCTCTATTCCCTCTTCCTCCATGCTGGCCGTCGACGTGGCAAAAGAGGGGAAAACAGTTCAGATTTCTTCCTTAAAAAAATGAGCTGAAGAGAGCCTGAGCTCATTGATCATGGCATTTTGCTACCATTTAATCTTTTTTCATCAGCATGAGGGGGGTTGGAGAAGAGAGCCCGAGCTCGTTGATGCTGCTACGAGGATGTCACAGTCAATGATGGTGATGACAGCGCAGAGGACGAGGTCGACGTCGCAGTCGATGACGTCGACGACGATGCATAAAACGAGGTTGACGTCGCAGTCGACGGCAGTGACACCGATGCAGAGAACGAGGTCGACATCACGATCGACGATGGTGCAGAGGCCGACGTCGTAGTCGATGACGACAATGACGGTGCAGAGGACGAGGTCGAAGTCGCAGTCGAAGACGGTGATGACGACGCAAAGGACGAGGTCGAAGTCGCAGCCGACGACTGTGACGACAGTGTAGAGGAGGAGGTCGACGTCGTAGTCGATGACGGTACAGAGGAGGAGGTCGACGGTGCAAGGCTCTCTTCCCTCAAATTTTTTTTATTCTTTTTTGGGTTCCTGCTTCTAAATTTTGACCAAACAGACAAGAGAGAGAGGAGGAGATGGAGGAAGCTATTCGGGCTCTCTTCCTTAGGGCCGTTAAACGGGCCGGGCCATGCTGGGCCCGGCCTGGGCACGACGGGTCAAGCTGGGCCCGCCCCGCCTAGTCAAAAGGAGGCAGCCGGCCCGGCCTGGCCGGGTTTTGTTTCAAGAACTCTGGTACGGCCGGCGACCCTAGTGACCCTGACCCAGGCCGGGCCGGATATTTAAAAAAAAAAAATAAAGTACAAATATATAAAGATTAAGTATATTAGTTTTCATGTATTGACACAATAATTGTGTTTGTGTGTGTGGGTGGGGGGGCAAATGCGGTGGTTTACAAATTTTTTTTTGACATTTATTTCTCCAGTGACAAGGGTGGCGGGGCCGGTGGAGGGTGGTGATGGGGGACAGTGAAGGGGGTGGCCCGGGAGACGGAGGGCGGCCAGATCGGGCCGGGTTAGGCCCCGCCCGGGCGGGCCATGCGTGGGGGAGTCGTGCCCGGGCCGGCTCTGGCCTGGTTAGCAAGTGGGCGGGCCTGGCCCGGGCCAACCGACTTCACTAAACTATATTATTAATTATTGTCAGTTACTATCCTTTTCTTGCTTGCTTGTGTATTGATTATATTTTGGCTTTTCCCACTTCCCCCCAAATCCCTAGATCCAACGTCCATCACCGAATTATCACTTCAAGCCATCTTTCTTTTAACTTTTAGTTCCCAAAAAGAGTTAAAATATTATTAGAGTAATATAACAATCCTGAATATATATTATTGTAGCTCAGCCCCCGTAATCTTCCCACCTTATCCTTTGAACAAGCTCGAGCCCCATATTAGGTCAGAAATCACTGAAGATGAGCATGGACCACTAGAGAAGCTAACAAGAGCAAAGAACTTGTGGCTTTGAGAAAGATAAGGCTGTTTTGCTTAGATAAGGCCTTATTTGGACACTCTAGGGTATGAAATTTGGGACATTATGTTGATAGTAATAGGGTGATGGGTATTCTAAGCAAGTTGATCTTTGTATTTTTTTTTTTTTTTTCCCCTTAAAATATATGTTCAGGTTTTTTCAGAGCACCCATCTAACTTCTGAGACAGACATTATTTTAATTGACAACAGGATGAGCAATGAGTTAGTGTTAATTTGATTTCCTTTTCCATTTTAGAAAACCAACATTGAATTGGAATAGTCTCACTCTAGTTTTTACGCGTTGATTGCATGAATTCTGATCAGTTTATTTGTTTTCAATTGAGATTTACTGATAAAACCAAAATAAAAACTAACATCCAGAAGTCAATTTTTTTAATTGATTGGTTTGGTTCGATTCGGTGCTGATTCAGTTTTTTTTTTATTTGGCTAGTATATCACATCAAACAGTTATAAAAGAGCGTATTCAAATGACATATTTGGTTATTTAAAAGACGATACCAGAAAAAAACCAAAAGAGGATAGTTGTGTTTGATTATCTATCCTCTCTAAGAACTTTCCTATAGTTTTTCGCAGCGAGCAAAATATGGAGTGCTTAACATTATTATTTCAAAAAAAAAAAAAAAAACGTATTTTCTGATATAAGATTGGGGGGACACTAAAAGAGTAATGACTATAATTTTAAAGGAAATCTTAAAAGAGCACTACTTTAGTGAATATCAAACATAAAATTAAAGTAATTTTTAGTATCTTAACAGTCTTTATTATTCTTTTAACTGTTTTTTTCATAATAGAAATATTGCAGGATAATTTATTTATCACCTCAGCGAGGCAGGCTCCTTGGCTCTCTCTTCCCTCCCATATGAAATATGTTGACCAGTCAACTTTAGGATTTAAGAGTTGACCATAAGCAGTTGGTCAATATGTCAAACGTTTTGGAACAAGGACCGAGGTCAACTGTGTCATTTCATGTGACGTACAGTAGTAAGAAATGAGGGTCATTTGGATTTAGTTCATGTGCTTAGAGCCACACACACATATTATAAGACGGTCAATTCTGCGTCGACATGTGAATAAGATGCTAAATTTCAATTTTGTACATGTTTCGGGTGAGTTCTTTTGGAAAACACGTAGGGCGTGTGTTCGTGTTTGGAGACATGGAAGTGAGAGGAAATGGGAAATGAGAAAACTCATTTCTCATTTCTTTTGTTTGTTTTGTATCAAAAATGAATTTTTTTTCTTTTCTCTTTTACACCTCTCTTTTACACTATCATTTTCTCGATTTTAAGATGCTACAATTGATTTTGTTATCATGTACATCTCACTAGCAATAAGTTGTGACTTAATGCATTAAATTTTGATATCGGGGCCGTTTGTTTCGCGTAAAACTTCGTAATTCGTAAATGACTTACTACCCAGTTACAACTACGTCGTTTGTTTGGACCGTAATTCATAAAAGACTTACGTAACTCAACTAACACTCACTTGCAATCCAGTTACCACTCACTTACAGCCCAGTTACAGTTAATTTTGTGGTCATACAAATTTGTAATATTTTTTATATTAATATTAAAATTTTTAATATTTAACTTTTTAATATTTATTTGCAGTATTAAAACTTTTAAAATCACCAAATAGTTAATTTTGTGGTCAACTTTTTCACTTACGACTTATACATTACGACAACCAAACACCGTAAAGTACAATACACTTTCCCACTTTACAATTTTATGTTACCAACCAAACACCGTAAAATTTACATATATGTAACTCATTTACAATTGTAAAAGACTATACCAATTACAACTACGAATTACGGCCAGTTACGACAACCAAACAGACCCGATAAATCTGACTTGCAATCTAATTACAGTTCAAAAACGTCACTTCAATAATAATATTAATTTAATATAATTTTGTTGTCAATTTTGTGGCTAACTTTTCTACTTCCATATTACCAATTAAACACCGAAAAACACAATATACTTTTCCACTTACACTTTCACATTACAACCAAATACCAGAAAGCTTATTTCCACAGATCCCCAATTTTTCACTACACTCTCACATTTCGCACTCTCACTTTCCATTTTCCTCCCACTTCCATGAATCCAAACTAGCGAAGTGGGGAAGTGAGAAAACTCATTTCCCACTTCCCTTATTTGTTTTGATTCAGAAATAGAAAATGGGAAAACCCCTTTTTCTTTCTTTTTTTTTTCCCGTTTTTCACATCACTGTACAATAACATTTTTTTCACTTCCAAGGTACTACAGTTAATTTTGTGGTCATGTAACTTTTATTTGTAATAAGTTGTAACTCAAAATAGTTAATTTTGATGTCATGTAAATCCCGTATACAGTCCAATTACAGTTCAGAATTAATTTTTAATTTAATATTATTTTATGATCAAATTTGTGGTCAACCTTTTCACTTTCACTTCCGCAGTACTAACAAACACCGAAAAACACAATATATATTTTCACTTACACGTTCACATTACAACCAAATACCGGAAATGAGAATTATACAAATCTCAATTTCTCACTACACATTCACATTTTCCATCCTCATTTTCACTTATACTTTTTCCTCCCACTTTTATCAAACCAAACAGGCCCATAGGGCATAGGGCTGATCGTTTGTTCTGAAAGTTGATGCAAAACTAATTTTTTATTTTCAACACTGTGAGCCCCATTTTTTTCTCCTGTAATCTGTTTGTTTGGTATGAAAGCTGAGGGGAAAAACTCGGCCTCCATCTTAAAACTTTAGCAGAACAATGCATTGCCAGATTTCAGAGTGTTTTGCTCCGAAAAAGCCTGAAATCTGACATGTGAAGGCCCACCTGATTTTTCTTGCTTTTTTTCCAACAACCAACTGCTGCTTAAAAATTAATTAAATTTGAACAAATTAATGATATGCTGTATGCTATACACTTAAATTGCATATAAAGAGTTGGACAAAATGATATGCTATGTGCTTATGTATTTCTCGTACGCACACATGTATATTTTTGCTTAAGTACTTGTCTAATTGTTAAGTTTGCACAGATATGCTTATAAGCATAAATTTATATTTATGTATTTATATAAAAATTTATATTCTTTTAACTTTCCCATTTCTAATTTTGAGAGAATTGCTTGAACTGCAATCCTATAACTATTAATGTGTGGATAATATAGTTCCTTTGAGGCACAACTTGATTTGGCAATTCTACATTTATTATATGAAAACACTGTGATACATTCAAATGAACTTAAACTTGAATTGCACTTATCTCAGCTGAAGAAGTCTCAAATTTTAGTTTTATTAAGACCATGCCACAATCATCAATATTAAACATACAATTATGATTGAAAAGTGCACCCTCAATTGTCTAGCTAACATCCTGAATGAACTCAAACTTGAATTGCACTTGCCTCAGATGAAACAGTCTGAAATTTTAGGTTATTAAAAACATATCCCAACCATCAACATTATCATACAATTATGATTGAGAAGTGCACCCTTCCATTGTCTAACTAACAAATGAGAGATCATATTCAATTTGGAGGTAAATATACTACTATTTGTGATTAAATCTTAATTTGAGTGAAATTTTGAATATTTTTTGTTTTTAAGAAGAGGCATTTTGAATATTTTGCATAAAGAACCACTCCAATTTGCTATATTAATTTTTTTCCTCTCCCCTATTTTTATGGAATTCCAAACACAATCATGACTTCACAATTTCTTTTGTAATCACTACAAAAAGTTGTTATTGATTTAAAAGTTATCATATATGAATCTTACAATAAGAGGACTCCCGATTTTTTGGGGGGGAATCTATTAGAGTTGGCAACCCAGAATAGGAGCTCTTTATTACTTGAACAATCGACTTTGGATATCATCCACTCATGAAACGTGGTCACATTTTGATATTAGCAACTTCTGGCTTCTTAATTGTTCAGAGCAAGTCCATACACCAGCTATATCGCCTGTTATTGCTATATTTAACAACCAATAAAATAAAAGAGCTATAATGCATGACCATATCTCATGCTATAAAATATCAAAAAATCTTTATTGTCATATATGGCAGCAGAGGTAGCAATGCTACCTAGTCTAGTTGGCCATTAATTAGAAGATTGAAGAGTAATTGGAAGATGGAAGAAAATTAATTGAAAGTGTAGTGGTGAAGATCTGGTTAACCTCAGAGATCGCGACACGTCTCCATCGCACCAGAGATACCTCAAGCAGACAACACGCTTAAAATGCCAAGCGGCTCACATGCAACCCCGAGGAGAGAGAGTCTCGGGCCCAACTCGGAGATGCATCCCAACTTCGAGGAGAGGACCCGAGTCCCTCCTCACTCCGACTCCAATTGGACACAACTCAACAATAAGGCTTCCGGAACGCAAAAACGGTTAAGCCTGCCATGAAATCCCCACGTTCTGAATATCCCCCTATTCCAGCGGGGACGGTTATGGATGGTGGCGGATATCTTGACATACCAATCCCAACAATGAAACACGGTAATCTAAACGGATATGGAAGGATCTTAACCACAGATCATGAAGAAGGATCCGCACCATTAGTTGCACCAAATAACTTACTTATAGACCAACGCTCCTCCACATACCAAAAAAAAAAGAAAAATAAGGAAAAGTCAGACGAAGACTTGTAAAGAGAAAATCCTCTTGTAACACACAAAAGATAGTGAATCCTTCCTCTCTCACCTCCCTGTGGTTTTTTCCATTCTAGGTTTCCATATAAAAATCCCTTCTATTTATTTGCTGATTGAATCTTTACATTCAGTATCGTTCTAAATAGACTCCCATTTTACTTGTGGTGTGAGATCGACCGTTCTATCAACCGTATAGGAAAATCTCCACCATAAACTGGTGCTTTTCATTGAGATCAGAGTCTCAATGCTCAGATCTCTCTCCTACTAATCTCATCCTCCAAAAAGCCTCTCCTACATCGACGATGGCCGCAAGGAGACAAGCCATCAGAGACGCATCGTCCAAGGGAAAAGCAATCAAAGTCGCTGGGGGCACAATCCCTCCCCCAATCGCCGATCAACGACACACCACCGAGGACTTGGGCTCCTCATCGCAACAGGAGCCCATCATCGACTTCTAGTCCCCACAACAATACGAATATCAGTTTCTTCAGATGCTCTCCGAGATGAAAGAGTTGAATAAGGAACAACAGATGTAATCGAACCGCGAACGAGAACGAATGGCTCTCGACTGCAAGAACATCCTCCAAGAGCAAGAGAGGTTGAGATTGCTCAACCAGCAGCTCTTGGCCCAAGTCACAGTGTAATACTCCATTCCCGGAATACATACCCAGATACATGTCCTGATTTTTCGCTTGTATTATTTTATTTTTCCCTTATTTATTGTTTGGTATTTGGCCTGTAAAATGTGGACTTGAGCCCAGCCGAGACCCGGAACCGAACCTGACCCGATATTTTCCCCTTCTTTTTCTTTATTTTCCTTTTTCCTCTCTTCTTTTTCTTTATTTTCCTTTTTCCTTTTCCTCTTTCCTTTCCCTTTTTCCCTTCTTTTCCTTTTTCCTTTTTCTTTTCCTTCTACTGCCTTCTCTTCTCCTCTTCTCTCTTCTACCTCCTTCTCTGTAATGTCCCGCCCTACCGAGTACGGAGACGCTATTGCAACGTACATATGCAGGGTGAAAATACCCTCACATACGTACGTTAAGTATAACATACAGTCAGGAATTAGAGTACGAAAGCACAATGGTAATATACATTTCAACATTACAGTCCAAGTACATTGTTATCACAGCATGCGATTCAATATGCAGAAATACACAAATAAATTCTAAATACACAGAAAAATTCTAAAAATATGCAGAAAATTTTAAAATGCAGGAAATTCAAAAAAATGCCCAGATAATTTCTAAAAATTATAGGAAAAATTCCAAAAATGCTCAGAACATGAAATATGCATGCA
Source organism: Agave tequilana (assembly GCA_038442645.1). Taxonomy (NCBI): domain Eukaryota; kingdom Viridiplantae; phylum Streptophyta; class Magnoliopsida; order Asparagales; family Asparagaceae; genus Agave; species Agave tequilana. Next base: position 20,995 of record JAVJIF010028823.1, on the reverse strand, counting down.
TGTATACAAATATATGTGTACTTGTATGTATGTGCACACATGCAACAAGAGAAGAGTACTCGCCTATATCGGGAAAATACCCGATACCACGTACACGTGCGCACATATGTTCACGTATGCACGTGTAAGTGTGTGAAGCTCAGGTGGTTGGCTGAGAGCACCTAGAGGAAAAAGGGGAGAGAAAATGAAGGGAAAGAGGGAGAATCCTAGAGAGAGAAAATTAGTATTTTGGTTTTAGAGGAGAGAAAAAGAGAGTTTGGATGTATGGTTGATGAGGGAAGGTGGAGAAGAGGGAGAGGGACTCCCCCAGGGCTGGCGTCCAGAAAAAAGTCAAAAAGAGAGAGAGAGAGTAAGAAATCTAGAGAGAGAAAATAAAAGGAAGAGAGAGAGAAAGTGAGTTTGTAGGGATTTTGGAGAGAGAAAAATTAGGATAAAATTATGAAAGGTAGAGGAGAGTAAGAGGGAGCCATCTACAATATCCGGTCATGGTGGTTGTGAGGGAGGAGTGAGAAAATGTAGACATAAGTTAGAGAAAGGGAGAGAAAGTGCCCTTTTGGGACTTTTTAGAGAGGGAAAATTTAGGAGATAAATATGGGAGTGTAATAGGGCCTATAGATGATATTAGGATTTTGGAGAAACAGTCATGGAGTTATAGAAATTTTGTAGGATTTTTAGAGCGAGGAAACTACTGTTTCTAGAGAGAGGGGGTTTTAACCCACTTTTAAGGGGAGAACGAATTAGAGAAAATTGGGAAGGTGATGGAAGGTGTAAGAGAGGTTATTGCGGTGATGGAATAGTTGTAGGAGGTGGTGGTAGTGTGTTATGATTTTTAGATGATTTTTGGAGGCGTTTTTGGTGATTTTCTAGAGAGAGAAAGTTAGAGAGAGATGGAGGGGAGCCGGCCATGGCTTTGCAGGTGTGGAAGAGATAAGGAATAGGGGAGATGGCTTGCATGAGAAGCCAAAGGAGTTGGCTTCTTAAAGAAGCCATGAAGTTTTCTAGAATAATGGAGAAAAGAAAAAGAAAAGAAAAAGGAAAAGAAAAAGTAATGGAAATGCAATTATTGATTGTTGAGGGGTTATGTGTAAACGTCCCATGGAAAAATAATATAAAAATTAAAATGAATAAAATTGGAAAAGAATGAATTTAGAAAAGATAGAAAGGCAAAATAGGAGGAGGAGAAAATATTTTAATTAATTATTTATTTAAAAAGAAAAATTATGAAATTTCTAGGGTAGAAACTGGTACCAGTGGAATGTCTTGTGCAAAAATTTTAGGTCATACGGAAGAAAATACATACATGAAATGACATGTACAAGGCCAAAACGTCGAAAATCGTAAAAGGATACGTATTCTGAAATCAGAGTATTACATTCTCTTTCTCCCCTACAAAACTCTCTCTCTCTCTTTCCCTTTTCATTCTTTCATTTTCCTTCCCTAACTCTCTCTCCTCTCCCCCTCTCCCCTAAACCGGCCAAGCCTACCACCACCTCCACCCTAACCAGATACTCCCCCTCCCTCTTCCTCTCCTCCGAAACTCGGGCCCCAGCCACCAGCCAAGCTCCTCCACCTCCGGCCATCCACCACCACCGCCGCCATCATTTCCTCCACTATTACCACCGCCAACAACACCACCATCTAACTCTACCATCTCCTCCTCTCTCTCCTCAACCACCACACCATTGCCCTCACCTCCATCAACCCCTCTTTCTTTCCTTTTTCTCTGGCCCTTCGCGCGCAGCCAGCCCCAGCCAGGCTATCACCCGATCAGCCCTTGTCGCACCACCCAGAGCCTTACCCCTCCTCGGGCACTCCTTTCTCTTCTCCATCTCTCTTTTTCTTCTTTTCTCTCTTTGCCTTTCTTTCTCTCTGTTTCTCTCCTCTTTTTCACTCTCTGGTTCCCTCTCTCTCACGCTTTCCTCTCTTTCTCTCTTTCCTTCTCTCTCTGTTCTCCCCTCTCTATCCATTTCCTCTCTCTCCTTGTTTTCTCTCTCTCTATCTCTCCTCTCATTGTCTCTCTTTTTTTTATCCCTCTCCCATTTTATCTTCTCTTTCTCTCTGTATTCTCTCTTCTCTTTCTCTTTCTGCCTTCTCTCTTTTCACATTCTATCTATTTCTCTCTCTCATTCTCTTTCTCACTTTCGCTATCTCCTTCTCTCTCTTACTACATTTCTCTATCATCAATGCGCTTGCGCGTTAGCTCCACCAGAGCTCCGTCGTCGATCGTCATGTCCCAGGCATACACTAGGTGAGTGCTTTCCTCTCTTAGGCAAGTACTTGTTATTTGTATTGCGAGTGCTGAAATTTTGTGACAAATGTTGTATTGTGTAGAAAATGTTGTAATTGTGTAGTTGATGCTTATATTTATATGTCCAAATGCTTGTACTTGTGTAGGCAGATGATTGTATTTGTGTGGGCGTATGTTTGTATTTGTGTAGGCGAATGTTGTAATTGTGTAGGTGAATGCTTATATTTATGTGGCCGAATACATGTATTTGTATAGGTGAGTGCCTTTACTTGTTTAGCCTTCGGGCTTTTCTCCAGCCTTTGGGCTTTCCTTCAGCCTTCGAACTTCACCTTCGGTTTTAATAGCTCTGTCGGGTAAGCAAGCTTAGATCAGGCTTTACCGTTAAATTCGCCCGAGCATAGCTTCGCCGTGTGAGATAGCAATGTTGGCCCAAGGTTACAATCACCCGTTTTAGTGTGTTTTGATGATCACAAAACATATATAGTTATTTGTACTAATCATGTTTATTGTTTCAGTGTGTTTCAGGGTTTTAATGATTCTAGGAGCATTCTTCCCAAAGAAAGGTGGTTTTGACTCAAGTCACCTCATTTCGGGCTCAAGTATTAAGCTTGCAAAATCATATGGAGAAGTCAACTTGAAGATCTTGTAGTCATTTAGAACCAATGTAAGATATAGTTTGTTAAAGTTTGAGGTTGTAGAATATTGGCTTTAGGACACACACACATTTTTAAAATACAAGTTTTTGTTCTTAAGTTCATGCCTTGATTTTTATACATGATTCAAAATTCTTACAAATTTTATATCTTGTTTACTCCATGTATAACTATCTTTTCAGCATGATACTTAGCTACATATACCTACAAAAATATTTTACAATTTTTTTCAAGTCAAAAATTTCCTCTCAGTTTTTCTGTGTCAGGCTAGACCGGCCGACCGGACCGGTCGACCGGATCCTGTGTCCTAGACGTGCACGCTCGTGCACGTCTGTCGGTCGGCCGACCGGTCGACCGACCAAAAACTTCTGCTCTCTGTTTTTTTGTCGGTCGGCCGACCGGCCGACCGCCTATACAAAACTGTGTTTCCTTCTCTATTCCGGTCGACCGGTCGGTCGACCCGAGCTCAACGGCTATATGCCAACAGGGATGACGGCCGATCGGGCCGGTCGACCGCCAAGCCTGTCAGCTGCCAACGGCTCTTTCCTCTTTGGTGAAAATCTGTAATCTGTTTTTACACTGTTTTTATGGCAGACTTTTTCTGAGTATTGTGGGTTATTTTCTGATCAATAAACTTAATTTAAATGTGTTTTAATCCCTTCCTCTCCTATAAATAGAGGAGATAGGTCTCTTGCAAAAATACCAAGAAAAAATCCCTAGTTCACAAGTTTTCAAAAGAAAGAAAAAGTTTCAAAGCTCTCAATTCTCTCTTGCATTCTTGGCTATTGGTTTTCAGTTGTGTTCTCAAGCAAGTTTCATCTACAACTGAGTTTGTTTTTCTCACTAAACTTCTAGAGCCAAAATTCCATCCTCATTCTATAAGGAAGTTGTAAAGAGAAAGTTTGTAAGAAGTTCGTGATCCTTTTGGTGATCACTTGGCTACTTGTTCCTTCTTCTTGTTCTTATTGAGATACCTCTTCGGTAGTGGTTTGTAAGTGGTGGAGTTCGGTACTCCGGTCTTCGGTAGACCTTGTAAAGTCCTCGGTGGATAGTGGAAACACTTCACGGCGATGAAGGCGGGGAGTAGAGCGGTGGCTCGAACCTCGAAACAAATACTTTGTGTTTGCGATTGATTTTCTCTTTGCTCTCTATTGCTCTTACTTTCTTGCTTGTGATATTGCTATTCTTTCATACCTTGTGATATATCTTGTGTGCATTTCATTATTGCTTCAAATTCATTTCTTGCTAACTTGTCAATCAATTCTCATACAACAAGATTGCAATACGCACCTCTAACTCTTATCTAGAGGAATCACGAGGAAGGAGTTCAGAACCCTTCACCGGGTATTCGGCTCTTAGTCTTGTTTGGGAGATCGTTGCATCATTCATTCATACTTGTTTTAAAAAGATTATTAGATTAGCATTTACACCTATTCACCCCCCCTCTAGGTGTTTTCAATTGGTATCAGAGCATAGGTCTCTAGGCTCTTGGCTTAACAACCTTAGAGAGATCCTTTATTTGCTAATCACCACATTCATTTCATACTCTTTCACTTAGTAAAAATGGCCGATGGAATTAAGACCCCCCAAAGTTTGATGGCCTTAACTTTCCCATATGAAAGGTTAAGATGACCGTTTTCTTGCAATCCTTAGGAAGCCGGGTTGCAAAGGCGGTGACCAAACCATTTAGTGCACCCACCGGTGATGAGTCCACTTGGTCCGAAATTGAGACCAAAGAATTTGATGCTAACTCTAGAGCACACTATGCATTACTTCAAGCACTTAATGATGATGATATTTCTAGAGTAATATATTGTAAATCCGCATTTGAAATTTGGTCACATTTGCTTGTTACACATGAGGGACCTCACAAGTGAAGAGGGCTAAGATAGACCTTCTTCGGTCCCAATATGAGAATTTTTCTATGAATGAAAATGAAACCATAGATGATATGGTTACTAGATTTACCAAGATTACTAATGGACTTTCTTCTCTAGGTGATGGTATTGATAACGACCAAAGAGTAAGGAAGATCATCCGGGCTCTTCCACCTTCTTGGGAAGTCAAAGCCACTACCTTAAAGGAACTCAACGACAAGGAGGAGATGGAGCTTATAGGTCTCATTGGGAACCTCAAGACCCATGAGATGGAAAGAAAAGCAAGAGAAGAAATGGCCCCCTCCAAGAAGAAAGTTATTGCCTTTAAGAGTCAATCCTCATACTCCGACGAAGACGATGAAGAAGAAGATGACGAAGAGCTCTCACTTCTTATTAAGAACGTTCGGAGGATGTATAACAAGGCAAAGTTACAAGGTAGAAGGAGATGGCAAGGAGGCAAAGAAGAGAGGAAAATTATTTGCTTCAATTGCCAAAAACCGGGTCATATTGTTGCGGAATGCCCGGATAAAGTCAAGCCTTCCACCTCCAAGAAGCCTTACAAGAAGAAAGCATTGAAGGCTACATGGGATTCCGAGAGTGAATCCGAGGAAGAAGTTGACACCGCCAACATGTGCTTCATGTCTAATGAAAGCACAAGCTAGGTAACCCCTTCCACTTCTTTAATGATGAGCTTTCCATGGATGAATTAGGAGAAGCATTTGTAGAACTCTCACATAACTATGATGTTCTTAAGAAAAAGTATTTAAATATGAAAAAGGAAAATGAGTCTCTTAATCATCATGTGTTTACTCTTACTAAAGAAAAAGATGAATTATCTTCTACTTTAGTTTCCACCCAAAAGATTTTGATAACTATAAGATTTCTTGCAAGGGTAAGTTTTCACAAGTTAATGAAAATGAGATTTCCATGCTAAAAGAGAAAATTGATTCTTTAGGAGTTGTTTTGAAAAAGTGTGAATTTGATAAGAATAGGCTTGAGGCTATGTTTCCTAAGAAACAAGCCTCTAAGAAACAACCCCATGTTATGCATGCTCATGTTCATATATCACAACATTTACATCATGCCAAACCCCCCAAACATGCTCACCCTCCACACACACATCATGCATTCATGTATGGGAAGGTATTTTCATGCACTTTTTGTGGCCGTAAAGGTCACTTAGTTAAGTTTTGCTATGATAGACTTAATGCATCTCATCATAATGTTTGGGTTCGAAATACTAACTTTCAAGGACCCAAGAAAATTTGGGTACCAAAGTCAATAAATTTGTTAAATGATGTAGGTACTTTCCAAGGCGCAACGACGTAAAGGATTGTGGTATCTTGATAGTGGTTGCTCAAGGCACATGACTTGGGATATCAACAACTTTGCAACCCTATCAAGATACCATGAAGGTGACACCGTCACCTTCGGAGATGATACCAAGGGTAAAATTATCGGTATTGGTAATGTTAAACTTGGTACATCCCCTTTAATAGAAAATGTTATTTTAGTTGATGGCCTCAAGCATAATCTCTGAGTATTAGTCAACTTTGTGATAAAGGTTTTGATGTTGTTTTGATAATTTAGCTTGTAAAATTATTGATAGATTTTCCAACACATGTATATTTTTCGGTTTTCGTGAAAGCAATATATATATGATTGATTTGTCTAATATGTCTTGCAATATCACTTGTTTGAAAGCCTCGATGATGACTCTTGGTTGTGGCATAGAAGATTAGGCCACATTTCTTTTGACCATCTATCTAGGTTAAACAACAAGGAAATGGTGAAGGGTATTCCTTACTTGAACTTTGAAAAGGACCGCGTTTGTGACGCGTGCCAACTTAGGAAACAAACCAAGTCCTCTTTCAAGTCAATTAAGAATATTATGACATCACGTCCCTTGGAGTTGATCCATATGGATTTGTTTGGTCCTACTCAAACCAAAAGTCTAAGTGGGAATCGTTTTGCATTTGTTTTAGTTGATGATTTTTCGCGTTTTACTTGGGTTTCTTTTTAGAACATAAAAATCAAGCCTTTTCACATTTTCAAGCCTTTAAGAAAGAGTTAAAAAGGAAAAAGATTATTCAATTTTAAGAATAAGAAGTGATAGAGGTGGTGAATTCATTAACCTACCCTTTATTACTTTTTGTGAAGAACATGGAATTAAGCATGAACTATCTTGTCCTAGAACTCCACAACAAAATGGAGTAGTTGAACAGAAAAATCGAACATTACAAGAGATGGCTAGGACAATGATTAGTGAATATGGTCTCCCACATTATTTATGGGCCGAGGCCGTTAATACATCATACTATATATCAAATCGTGTTTTCTTATGCAAAAATACTTCAAAAACATCTTTTGAGATTTATTTTTCTAGAAAACCAAATGTTTCATACTTTAAAGTTTTTGGATGCAAATGTTTTGTTTTAAATACAAAAGACAATTTGGGAAAATTTGATGCTAGGCCTTATGAAGCAATCTTTGTAGGTTACTCAAATACTAGTAAAGCTTATAGAGTTTTCAATAAGTCATCTTTAACTATTGAAGAGTCTATACATGTAAAATTTGAGGAATCTAATGTGTTTGTTAAGAATGTTGTAGAAATAGATTCTTTGCATGAAGACATGGAGAAAGTCACTTTGAAGGACTCACCTACTATTGAAGGCATGCCAAAGGATGATGAAGGAAGTGAAACTAAGGATCAAGAGGCTTAAGAAAATGAAATTCAAAGAATTGAAGTGGAGCCTACTCAACAACTTCCAAAGGATTGGAGATACAATCCTGATCATCCCAAGGACCTTGTTTTAGGTGAAGTATCTCAAGGGGTAACTACTCGTTCTCAACTTCATGATTTTTGTGGACACTATGCTTTTATTTCTCATTTTGAACCCAAAAGCGTCCTCGATGCCGAGGCCGACTCATATTGGTTGCTAGCCATGCAAGAGGAACTCAATCAATTTGAGCGCAATCAAGTTTGGCACCTTGTTCCTAGGCCCCACGAAGACCAACAATTGGTACTAAGTGGATCTTTAAGAACAAGTTGGATGAGTCGGGTAACGTTGTTAGGAATAAAGCTAGGTTAGTTGCCCAATGTTACACTCAAATCGAAGGTATCGATTTTGATGAAACCTTTGCACCCGTAGTACGGCTTGAAGCCATACGGATGACACTTGCATTTGCTTCATATAAAGATTTTAAGCTTTTTCAAATGGATGTTAAAAGTGCTTTCTTGAATGGATTTATTGAAGAGGAGGTGTATGTTGAACAACCCCTGGGTTTGTTGATCCTACACATCCTGATTTTGTTTTCAAACTTGACAAAGCTCTTTATGGTTTAAAACAAGCCCCTAGGGCTTGGTATGAAAGACTCTCTTCATTTCTAATTTCAAATGGTTTTAAGAAAGGTAAAATAGATACTACTTTGTTTACAAAACATGTTGAAAATGATATTCTTATTGTGCAAATTTATGTGGATGATATCATTTTTGTTCTACTAATGAATCTCTTTGCCAAGCTTTTGAATCATGCATGAAGGATAAATTTGAAATGTCTATGATGGGTGAGCTCAACTATTTCCTTGGTCTCCAAATCAAGCAAAGAAAGGATGGGATTTCATCAATCAAGCCAAGTACACAAAAGAACTTATCAAGAGGTTCGGGCTTGAAGGAGCTAGAGTGAGCAAAACTCCCATGGCCACAACCACAAAGCTTGACAAGGATGAACAAGGTAAAAGTGTAGACATTAAGCTTTATCGTAGCATGATTGGTAGTTTGTGGTATTTAACGGCTAGTAGGCCGGATATTATGTTTTGTGTTTGTCGTTGTGCTCGTTTTCAATCGTGTTCTAAAGAGTCCCATTTAGTTGCGATTAAACGCATAATTAGATACCTTAAGGGCACTATTGAAATGGGTTGTGGTATCCGAAAACCGGACTATTTGAAATGAAGAGTTTTTCGGATGCCGACTATGCGGGTTGTAGGGTAGGTAGGAAGAGTACAAGTGGAACATGTCAATTTCTTGGTAATTGTCTTGTTTCTTGGTCTTCCAAAAAGCAATTTGGTAGCCCTCTAAACCGCCGAGGCAGAGTATGTTGCAGCCGGAGCTTGTTGTGCACAAGTTCTTTGGATGAAACATACTCTCCTTGACTATGATTTGCATTTTGATCATATTAAAATATTTTGTGATAATACTAATACTATTCATATGACTAAAAATACAAATCAACATAGTAAAACTAAGCACATTGACATTAGATATCACTTTCTTAGAGATCATTATGAGAAAGGTGATATTGATATTGATTATGTTTCTACCGATTTTCAACTTGCCGATATTTTTACAAAACCTTTAGACTATGCTAGATTTTCATTTATTTGTGGTGAGTTGAATGTTTGCATTATGGATTCTTGTACAAAAATTTTCTTATTGTTTACCCTTTTTGATGTATGATAAAAAGGGGGAGAAAGTTTAGTTTATTAGTTTAGTTTATTTTAACTTTAGAGTTTTTAAGTTTTTATGCACTTTGGATTTTGTTTTGTGTATTGTGTTTTATGCTTTATGCATATAGCCATTCATTTTTTTATACATAGTCATTCTTTTATACATAGCATAATTTGAGGGGGAGCTTCCATGCTCCTTTTCCCATGTTTAAAATAACTATATGTTTTGTCATCATCAAAAAGGGGAGATTGTTGGCCCAAGGTTACAATCACCCGTTTTAGTGTGTTTTGATGATCACAAAATATATATAGTTATTTGTACTAATCATGTTTGTTGTTTCAGTGTGTTTCAGGGTTCTAATGATTCTAGGAGCATTCTTCCCTAAAGGAAGGTGGTTTTGACTCAAGTCACCTCATTTCGGGCTCAAGTATTAAGCTTGCAAAATCATATGGAGAAGTCCACTTGAAGATCTTGTAGTCATTTAGAACCAATGTAAGATATAGTTTGTTAAAGTTTGAGGTTGTAGAATATTGGTTCTAGGACACACACAAACACACATTTTAAAGTACAAGTTTTTGTTCTTAAGTTCATGCCTTGATTTTTATACATGATTCAAAATTCTTACAAATTTTATATCTTGTTTACTCTATGTATAGCTATCTTTTCAGCATGATACTTAACTACATATACCTACAAAAATATTTTACAAATTTTTCAAGTCCAAAATTTCCTCTCAGTTTTTCTGTGTCAGGCTAGACCGGCCGACGGACCGGTCGACCGGATCCTGTGTCCTGGACGTGCACGCTCGTGCACGTCTGTCGGTCGGCCGACCGACCAAAAACTTCTGCTCTCTGTTTTTTTGTCGGTCGGCCGACCGGCCGACCGCCTATACAAAACTGTGTTTCCTTCTCTATTCCGGTCGACCGGTCGGTCGACCCGAGCTCAACGGCTATATGCCAGCAGGGATGACGGCCGACCGGGCCGGTCGACCGCCAAGCCTGCCAGTTGCCAACGGCTCTTTCCTCTTTGGTGAAAATCTGTAATCTGTTTTTACACTGTTTTGTGGCAGACTTTTTCTGAGTATTGTGGGTTATTTTCTGATCAAATAAACTTAATTTAAATGTGTTTTAATCCCTTCCTCTCCCTATAAATAGAGGAGATAGGTCTCTTGCAAAAACACCAAGAAAAAATCTCTAGTTCACAAGTTTTCAAAAGAAAAAAAGTTTCAAAGCTCTCAATTCTCTCTTGCATTCTTGGCTATTGGTTTTCAGTTGTGTTCTCAAGCAAGTTTCATTTAACTGAGTTTGTTTTTCTCACTACACTTCTAGAACCAAAATTCCCATCCTCATTCTATAAGGAAGTTGTAAAGAGAAAGTTTGTAAGAAGTTTGTGATCCTTTGGTGATCACTTGGCTACTTGTTCCTTCTTTTTATTCTTATTGAGAATACCTCTTCGGTAGAGGTTTGTAAGTGGTGGAGTTCGTTACTCCGGTCTTCGGTAGACCTTGTAAAGTCCTCGGTGGATAGTGGAAACCCTTCACGGCGGTGAAGGCGGGGAGTAGAGCGGTGGCTCGAACCTCGAAACAAATACTTTGTGTTTGCGATTGATTTTCTCTTTACTCTCTATTGCTCTTACTTTCTTGCTTGTGATATTGCTATTCTTTCATACCTTATGATATATCTTGTGTGCATTTCATTATTGCTTCAAATTCATTTCTTGCTAACTTGTCGATCAATTCTCATACAACAAGATTGCAATACGCACCTCTAACTCTTATCTAGAGGAATCACGAGGAAGGAGTTCAGAGCCCTTCACCGGGTATTCGGCTCTTAGTCTTGTTTTGAGAGATCGTTGCATCATTCATTCATACTTGTTTTAAAAGATTGTTAGATTAGCATTTACACCTATTCACCCCCCTCTAGGTGTTTTCAAGCACGACATTCATGCATTTGCTTGATAGTGTACATTTAGTTTCGCCGCGAGTGTGGCTTCGCCACATGCATTAGCAAAAGCATTCATACGCTAGCTTCACCGTAAGCGTCTAGCTTCATCGCGAGCGTGGCTTCGTCGTGTGAATTAGTAAGGCATTCATGCACATGCTTTGCAGCAAGGGTTAGCCTCGTCGAGCGTGTTAGCGTGTAGAGCTACACGCTGGCTTCTCTAAGAGCCAAGCTCTGCCGTGTGCTGAGTGTTATGCTGACACGACATAGCTTCACTCCAGCTAAACTCGCCCCGCCTGGATATCTAATAGTATAATTAATTATTATTGTTATAATGATTGTGAAAAGTTTAAAATATCTATTTGTACTATTTTTCTGTAACATGTTACATGACTAGTTAATTACTTGATGCATGATTATCACCATTACAGAAACTTAACAAATATTATCATGTTAAACACCAAGCAAATCCTATACGCCTGTTCTCTCCTGTCTCGAGTATACTTCTCCTGTTATAATATTCATGTTAGTTCCCATACTGATTATCATGGGCATAATCTGTAATAATTAGAGAACTTACACCGGGATAGAGAAAATTGATGTATATCAATATGTGTTCATGTTTACAAAGATAAAATATTGTGCAACTAAAACTTCGGTTCTACCTGAGGGACACCAAGTATTCCGTGGGGTGTATTGGAACTCCGACTATATATATACACACTTCATGTATGGGCATACAAATAAGATCCACCATTATGCCTTGCGACATGTTTCGGCTCAGTACTGAAACACCCCGGCGTTGTCCTGAGTATGTACGAGACTCATTGTAAATATAATTCGTTAATACCCCATCAATTTTCAATAACCAATCTCATCTTACTCATAAGTGGATGTCTGTGTGTTGAAACGCCTGGACCCATACCAAAACATATGAGTCAGACGAGCAATAATAATAATATTTATAGTCATATTAATATAATAATTTAATTTCATGTTATGCTGATTGGTTTAGCATTACTTGTGTACATACCACCTGACCTATTACTTGCATGATTTCTGTATCGCATCACATGATACTCCTGTATTTGGACACGGAGGAACGGTGTGTGGAGCTAAGTGCCACACAGAGGAAAGTGTCACGCCACGCACGTGGTGGGGTAAGGGTGCCATCGGATTGGATACAGATCGAATATTATTTTTACCATATCCGTATTCGCATTCAACCTTCGGATACAGATACAGATACAAATATTAGAGGATGTGAAAAAATGATATCCGTATCCGTCAAAATCGGATATCAGATACGTATCTGATATTAGCGGATCAGACGCGGACACTAATCGAATATGTAAAAATAGATATGTTAAGGATAAACTAAATGGATATACTTATATTACTTTTTATCTCATCCACAATAATATAAAATGGATACATAATATGATATTATTGTGTACGTATCAATGCTTTCATCGTATCCATTATCATTCAGCTTTTACAACAATGAATTATATGACATCTGGGCTAAATGTCAATTCGGATGTCAAAGTTGATGTCGAAATACTCAAAATATCTCGTGCTACTCTTGTAAGAATCGATTTACTTTTTCACAACTTAAAATATTAAAATCTATTGCCTCATTCCATTGAAGAATAGTCTCTTCCATATGGATATTATTATCAAGCACCCAACCTTCAGATATCGAACTGGATACGGATCGGATATTGTCTTTACCATATCCGTATCTGCACCTAACCTTCGGATACAGATATTGACGGATATGAAAAAATGATATTCATCTCCGGATTGGATGCGTATTCGGATGTGGATATCCGCAGATAATCTGCATCCAGTGGCATCCCTAGGTGGGGTCACTTCTTGGGTCTGTGGGGGCCACCTCTAGAGTCCTACATTGCGTCATCAATACACATGTTATATACCGCTATTAATCATACTCATTATTCCTGTTACCTGGTACACATATGGTGTGTCGAGCTAAATGCCTCACGATGCAAAGTGCCACACTGCACATGTGGTGGGGGCCACCTCTTGGGTCCATGTGGGCTACCTCTAGGGTCCCCATCACATCTCTCATTCAGACCCAGTACATAATGTAGTTAACTACCCAACAATGGTAATATCAGTAGCGTGTCTTATTTGGTCACTCTCTCGTTCGGATAATGATACCTACATGTCAAAGTTCGGATGAGTTCTGCTGAAAGTACGGGCTCCAGTATGGACTATCAGTGATATGTGACACTAAAAGAAAGTGATTAAAATAACAAGTAATACAGATCATTATTATTGTATAATTGAAGTACATTACTGCTCCTGGTGTGATATCAAGTCTGTGCTAGTATACTAATTTTCTGATTTACTTGATTACTGGTTTGTACTTGCATGATTGGGATAAGTTACTATGATCCTGTACACGTGTGCTTGTCTGTGCATGCCACTTGGCTTCATTTTACGTACTCGTTGGGATGCTTTCTGACAACCCCTAGACATGTATGTCCAGATCTCAGGGTGCACAACGGAAGTGTAGTGGACTCATCCGTGGAAGACCAGACTTTCCTTGCGGAGTGAGCGGATCTTCAGTAGCTCTTTACTTTCCTGCTTCCTCTTGACCGGCTCGCGGGATACCCTTTTTGTCAGCTTGTGAACATCTTTTTGTATAGTTCATATCTTTGTAATTTGGATTCTACGCCTTTCATAATGTAATATTCATGTAATATTGGATCACGCTCTGTGATAACTGTGTACATGTACTCTTTTTGTTGGAATATAAATTACCACTGTGCTTTCGTACTCTAATTCTTGCATGTACTGATGTTTAGAGTACATATGTGAGAGTGTTTCCATCTTGCTATGTACGTCGCAGTAGCGTCCCTGTACTGCCGGGGCGGGGCGCTACACGCAGCCCTTCAGAACAATCTAGTGCAATCGGAGGGCGACCCTAAAAACAACAGGTCTCCCAACCTCCGCACCCTCGACGAACTAATCAAAAAGCGGATCGGAGAGATCAGATTGCTGGGTCACCCTGCTCCGACCGCCAAGATCCACGAGTCTCCCCTCTCCAAGGAGATCAAAAATACGAGTTCCCAAAGAAGTTCTCCACTCCAATATTCGATTACTACTCTGGAGTAAGTGACCCGATACAACACATACGTCAATTTCGAGACAAGATGGTTGGCTATTCCCACAACGACCCTATCTTGTGCCTCACCTTTTCTGCTAGTCTGAAAGGTGTGGCCCCCGCGACTGGTTCTACTCGTTACCCCCCCATTCACTGCAACTTCGTGGAGATGATTGAATTGTTCCCTACTCAATACGCTTCCCGCCAGGAGACTAAGAGGAATAACCACCACCTCCTCTCTTTCAGAATGAGGCAAGGAAACAGTATCAAGTTGTACCTCAATTTCTTCCAGAATCAACTCATCAAAGTCCCCAACTGTGGGGAGAAAGTTATCGCCTCACATTCATCAGCGGGTTGCAAGTTACTTACCCCCAATACAAGTATCTCTGAAAGCACAACCAAAACGAGAGAGATTCTTACCTGTGCTCATCCTTACATTCAACTCGAAGAGGCGATGAAGGCTTTCTCTAACCACCCCGCAAAGCCAAGTGATAACGGAGGAAAGTCAAAGTCTCCTCATGAAGCTCCCTACCACCTCCAGATCGACACCGGGGCAGCCTACTCACAAAAGGTAAGCATTCTCGATCGGCTCCCTGAGGTCACTCCGAGATGATAGATTGATTGAATGCTTCACTCTGTTAAAGCTCTCAATCGATGAAGTCTATAACACAATCAATGATTAACCATGGATTAAACGCCCAAGACCGCTCTAACACAACCCTTCGCTCCCTGGGTCAGAGAAGTACTACTCCTATCACGAAGGTAAGGAACACCAAACCCTCAATTGCTGCGCCCTCTAAAAGTACCTGGAGAAGCTCATAAAATAAGGCTTACTTAAAGAATACATCCTCACTTCAGAAACCGCGTCAGGACATCCGAACATCCAACCTCCAAGGGATAAACATATGATCACGCAATACAAGGCGATCGACTGACTCCCTGAACCACTTACACAAGATATACCTCCTTTCAATTTCAATACGTGTATTGTATTTTTTAAATAAAGTATTGTTTACCTAACCATACATCCCCCTGTTGCAGTACTCACACCCACAACATACAACCGTCCTCTCGCCCCAAAGATGGAGACAACCCACTCGGAGGCAACAACAAGATTATTTCACAATATACAACCGTCCTCTTGTCCTGAAGATGAAGATAACCTACTTAGAGGCATCAACGAGATTGTCCCACAACATACAACTATCCTGTCAACTCGAAGATGAAGAAAACCCACTCGGAGGTGTTTGGTGGGAGAAATTCGTATAAAATTTCCTTGAATCAATAAAGAATTACGACGGATCAATACTCTGATTACAAGAGAGGGAAGATATTCAAGCTCAAATCTTCCCTTTGTTTATTTCTGGATTCTTGATACGACGATGGAAAGTGATTCTTATTTTTCATTGACCGGGTGAACGTCACGATCTTTTGGGAAACTTCTCTTTGGACGGTGGACGAAATAACACAGTTCTGCCCAACCAAAAAATCTCAAAAAGACTGTAGGCAATAACAAACTTGTACACAGTAAGTTGTTAGAAGAGTTGAACTCTTTTTTTTTGGCTTTCTCAGTTAGGAATTCTGATTAAGATTCTCTAAGTCGTTCGACCTTTTTCACCAGAAAATTCCTCCTCTTCTCAATAGAGAACTGAGCTATTTATAAGGGTCTCAGGGGGTAAAATTGTCCACTGAAAACACTCCATAATGGGAGTTAACTCCCTCATTACGTGGGTAGTAATTGACCCAGTAATGAGGGCAGTTATAACCGAGACGCATGGTTCCTCTGTACGCAAGGTTCCTCTATAGTTAAAACGCAGGCTTCGAGCCTCGCGTTTTAGCCATTGAGGTAACGCTTGAACTTCACATTTCTGCGTCAAGCTTTATGTGAGACGCGGGCTTCGGGCTCTGCGTCTTGGTCATTGTGGTGAAGTAGAGACGCAGGTTTCGACCCTCGCGTCTTGGTTTTGTAGTGATGCTACTGCTGTGATGCTGAGACGCGATTTTTTGACCCTCGCGTCTTGGTGCTGCGGTAGTGGCTATGATTAGCTCTGCATCTGGAGTTTGGACTCTGCTTTCTGATGACTTATCCTCAGTGATTTTTGGATAGTCTAAGCAAAGAGATTGTTCCATTATATACAAACGTCCTCTCGCCCGAAGATGGAGACAACCCACTCGGAGGCAGCTCCACATCATACAATCATCCACTCACCCCGAAGATGGATACAACGCACTCGGAGACAGCAACAAGATTGCTCTACAACATACATATATCCATTCATACGCCCCGCAGATGGGACTTCCTCACTCGAAGGCGGCAACAAGACTTTTTCGCTGCTGAGATTTTCCCCACTCGGAGAAGTGTTTGTACGTTCCACTGTTGGGATTTCTCCCACTCAGAGATGACAACACAGACATGCCCATGAGTTTTTCTCGATCATCCTATGGGAGTCAAAACCCTCCACTGTGGGATTTTTCCCACTCGGAGTCTCCCACTCTGCTATAGAGATTTTCCCTCTTAGAGCCACCGTTTGATGTTTCGCTGCTGGGATTTTCCCTACTCGAAACACAAACAATAGCTTACGGGCTCCCATCTGTAGGCTATCAAAAATTACTATGGACAAAGCCTCAGACGCGAATCTCCCAGATGCAGACCCTGCGTTTCAGCCTCTGACGCGGAGGTCGCATTCCAATGCCAGATGCGGACCTCGCGTTCCAGCCTCTGACGCGGAGGTCGCCAGACGCGAACCTCGCATCCTTTGTCAGACGCGGAGGTCGTCAGACACGGAGGTCGCATTTCAATCTCAGACGCGGAGGTCGCCAGACGCGGACCTCGCATCCTCGCCAGACGCGAACCTCGCATCTTTTGTCAGACGCGGAGGTCGTCAGACGCGGAGGTCACGTTTCAACTCAAACGCGAGCCTGAGCAGCTCCGCGTTCTAACACAGACGCGAGCCTGTGAGCTCCGCGTCTCAATATCAAAGTAAAGTCCGTGTCCAGCGCGAGACTCGCATTTCTGCTATAACTGACAGCTACAAATTTGGTCAGTTACACCCCATTTTCTCTCCATATAATGAGGAATAACTTCCCATTATGGAGAGATTTAAGGAGTTGGTTACACTCCTCCCATTATAGAGAGTTTTAGGGGGGCAGTTACACTCCAATTTCTCTCCACATAATGGGGAACAACTTCCCATTATGGAGAGATTTAAGGAGTTGGTTACACCCCAATTCCTCTATAAATAGCTATGAATAGTTAGAGAAAAGGAGGGCTCTGGGGGGGTTGGAAGGAGACAACTCTCAAAAAAAGAGGAGACCCGGGGAGGAGGGGACCTCTTCTAAAAGGGACGCTGAAAGGGGACCTCTTCTAAAAGGGCTGAGGAGGAGAGTCCTGATGGAGGAATCCAAGAAGCCATGGGCAGAGGAGGAGAGCTACCTCAGCAGAGTTCGGCCTCGAAGCTCTTGTACCTGAGAAGAGTTCAAATCTTTTTGTTAACTTACTAAGTTCAAGTTCTTTAAATCTCTTTGAGATTCCATTACTGATAGGAGCTGTGCTACTCCACCAGTAGATCAAAAGAGAGGATCCAGAAGAGAAACTTGACGTTCGGCCGGTCAACGGAGAACAAGACTCACTCTCCACCGCCATATGAAGAACCCAGTTTTAAATAAAGAGGAGAATCAATCAAGAGATTCCTCTCTTTTGTAATCGGATTGTATCCGTTGTAATCTTCTATTCAAGTAAAATAATTTTGCAATTGCGATTTTTCCGACGCGTACAAGAGATGGCGACTTCGCTGGGGACAATGATCTTTCTCAACCAACGAGAAAGTGGTGGCGCAAGCCGACGTCAAGATGTTTGAATTCACAGTCGAATCGCTTGTGATCGAATTCGACTAAGAGAAGTTGAACTCCCCCAAAGCTTCGGGAGTCCCGTGGAGATAACATGGTCAGCCCCAACGTCTTTTCAGAGACCCGCGCCATGACCCACGGTTAAGATGGCAATAGAGACCAATCTCCCCACCGTCTTTTATCAAGGCACTTCCAGTTCCGAATGCCGGGGTTCTCACAACCTCTTCGACTCAATCGGAATGCCGAGAGACGACGAAGGCGTTGCACTCATCGTCAGCAGACAGAGTGATTTCAACAGTATATGTGGCCCGCATCAATGTCTCCTACGAGACCCGCGAGGCCAATGATGATGAAGGCAAATCTCGCCGCAAAACTCCTCCTAAGGCTCAGCAAACTCAATTTGCAGGGGTTCGCATCAACTCCTGCGAGCCAAACGGATTGCTGATCGTCGACAAAGACGTCAAGTTCACCATCAGCAAATAGAGCTCGCATTCACCCCCGCGTCTCGGCCCAACGCGAGTTCGATTTCAGCCTCGCATTTCTGCAACAAAACGCGATGCTCGCGTTCACGAGCTGCGTGTTTCAGCGCCAAACGTGAAGTTCGCGTCCAGCCTCAAGCTGTGCCAAAATGCGAGACGCGAGACCCGTGTTCAGCCTGAGGCCGCGTCAGAACATGACCTTAGCATGTGAGAGTAGCTGACAGTGTTAAGGATGACCTTCGCGTTTTTATTCAGAAGCGCAAGACACCGCGTTCAGCAGGAGGCTGCGTCAGAATGAGATCATCGTGTTTCACTTCAGAAACACGAGGTTCGCGTTCAGCCCCAAGAGGCCATATTCAAATATGAACTGAGAAGCTCTCATCCCTTGGGTTCGAGTGCCATTGCGAGCAGTTCATCTCGGCAAATGCTCTTTGATTGTCACTGCAACTTTCAGATGACTGAGTTGCCAGTTTTTTAGCCTGTAAGGCTTCAAACTCAAACTCTTCCAAGAGACGCAGACCTCGCGTTCTAATGTCAGACGCGGACCTCGCGTTTTTTATTAGTCAGATGTGGAGGTCACCAGACGCAGACCTCGCATTCCAATGTCAGACGCGGAGGTCGCCAGACGCAGACGTCGCGTCCTTTCTCAGTCAAACACAAAGTCGCCAGACGCGGACCTCGCGTCCTTTCTCGATGTGGAAACACGAGTCTGAGTAGAAGGTTTGCTAAAAACCTTGAGGGACTTGGTCCCATCCTCTCCTCTAAAATCTCCTACCAATTCTCACCCACAGAATGGTAGGGCCCACAAATACCTGTGTTCATTCCTCCAACGAAATGAGCTGGGACTTGTCATGTTAAAGTAAACCTCTGACAAATACTGTTATGTTAATACTACACCTCTACAGTGATTAAGTTACTGCCAAGTTCAATATTAAACCTCTGACAGTCACTTTTCCTCATGCTTTCCATATCGAAGCTGAGATGAGCGATGCTAAGTTTAACATCACACCTCTAGCATCCAATTCCATGTTAAGTCAACAATACACTTATGACAATGATTTTCCCTCGAACTTCCGTATCGGAGTCGAGATGACAATGCTAAGTTTTAACATCCACACCTCTAGCATTACCTCCACTGTCAAGTTTAACACCACCTATGACAGTGATATCTTCAGTCTTCCCAATAAAACAAAGTTCTTATGGAGCTAAGTTAACAGTACACCTCTAGCTCACATCCTTGTCAAGTTAATATCACACCTCTGACAAGATTCAATCTGATCCGTTAAGTTAATATCACTCCAAAATCCCTTACCAATTCCCTCTATGGAATGGTAGGACCACAAAAAGCCTGTGACTATTTTCCTAGTGAAATAATCACAGATCAAACATGCCCAGTTAACATTATACCTCTGGCATATTCACTGTTAAATTACATTAAACCTCTAACGGTGATTTCTCTCAATTTTCTCGGTGGAATAAATTACAAATCAAACATATCATGTTAATATCACACCTCTGACAGTAAGACTTTTTGTTTCCCCGGGGGTAAAATTTCAACTTGTCACTCCTCTTCAATAGGATGGCGAGTCCACCAACTTGCTCAAATCGCAAGACATATCCCGGTCAAGTTAACATCACACCTCTGACCAAACTTGCTCAAATCGCAAGACAAATCTGTCATTAACATCACACCTCGGACTAAAATTTTAACTTGTCAATTCTCTTCTATAGAATGACAAGTCTACTCAAAATACTGCTATGTTCAAAATCACACCTCTAACAGTAGACAAATCTCGGTCAAGTTAACATCACACCTCTGACCAAATTTCAACTTGTCAGTCCTCTTTATAGGATGGAGAGTCCACCAAACTTGCTCAAATCGCAAGACTATCCCGGTCAAGTTAACATCACACCTCTGACCAAAATTTCAACTTGTCAGTCCTCTTCATAGGATGGCGAGTCCACCAACTGCGCAAATCCCAGAATATCCCCGGTCACGTTAACATCAACACCTCTGACCAAACTTGCTCAAATCGCAAGACAAATCCTGGTCAAGTTAACATCACACCTTTGACCAAAATTTTAACTTATCAATTCTTCAATAGAATGACAAGTCTACTCAAAATACTGCTATGTTCAAAATCACACCTCTAACAGTAGACAAATCTCGGTCAGTTAACATCACACTTCTGACCAAATTTCAATTATCAGTCCTCTTCAATAGGATGGCGAGTCACCAAACTTGCTCAAATCGCAAGACAAATCCTGGTCAAGTTAACATCACACCTCTGACAAAATTTTAACTTGTCAATTCTCTTCAAAGAATGACAAGTCTACTTAAAATACTGCTATATTCAAAATTACACCTC
>JAVJIF010028822.1:0-51607 GCA_038442645.1 Agave tequilana | reverse complement strand
GGCCCGACTCATTCGTTGGATCCTTCTCCTTCAAGAATTCGATCTCGAAATTCGAGATAAAAAATGTGTCGAAATGTCGTAGCTGACCATCTCTCTCGTGTCCAAACGCACCTTCTAACGAGCTGCCCATCCATGACAATTTTTCCGATGAGCAACTTCTAGCCATCTCTAAGGAGCCATGGTTTGCTGACATAGTAAATTACTTAGTCACAAACCAAACACCACCTAGTTGGTCTAACAGGAAAGATACCGATTCTTGTCTCAAGTTCGGTATTACATGTGGGAAGATCCTTATCTTTTCAAATATTGTAGCGACCAAATCATTAGGAGATGTGTCCCCCGACGAGAACTAGAAGCGTGCTAGCTTTTTGTCATGATTTCACTTGCGGTGCATTTAGGTCCCCGCAAAACTGCCGAGAAAATTCTGCAAAGTGGCTTTTATTGGCCAACTGTGTTTAGAGACGCATGTGAGTATTGCAAAACTTGCACAAGATGTCAAATGATAGGAAGAATTTCCAAACGAATATGATGCCCCTAAATTCCATTCTAGAAGTAGAACTTTTCGACGTATGGGGCATTGATTTTATGGGACCCTTCCCTAATTCGTTTGGGCACCAGTACATCTTGTTTGGGCCGTAGACTACGTGTCAAAGTGGGTAAAGCTGTCCCTTGCAAGACAAATGACAACAAAGTTGTTGTCAAATTCTTGAAAGATAATATCATCTCACGCTTTGGAATCCCTCGAGCCATCATTAGCGACATGGCACCATTTTTGCAATAGAACTTTTGAAGCTCTTATGCGAAAATATGCCATTACTCACAAGTTGTCTACGCCCTAACCATCCTCAAACTAGCGTCAGGTAGAAGTTTCTAATAGGCAAGTCAGCTCATTTTGGAGAAGACTGTGAATCAAATAGGAAGGACTGGTCCACCAAACTGTGGATGCCCTATGGGCATATAGGACTGCCTTTAAGACGATTCTAGGAATGTCTCCCTACAGACTGGTCTTTGGAAAGGCTTGCCACCTTCCTGTCGAGTTAGAGCACCGGGCCCTTTGGGCAATTAAGCAGCTAAATTTCGATTTAGATAAGGCCGGTGAGTTTCAGAAATTACAAATTTCTGAACTAGAGGAGTTGAGGAATGATGCATACGAGAATGCAAAGATTGCGAAGGATAGAGTTAAGGTTTTTCACGATAAATTCATCACGAGAAAAACTTTTGTCCAAGGACAAAAAGTTTTACTCTACAACTCTAGACTTCATCTCTTTCCCGGCAAGTTGAAGTCAAGATGGACAGGACCATTCATTGTTAAGACGGTGTTTTCCACACGGAGCCATAGAGATCTACGATCCTAAAAATGGCAATGCATTCAAGGTAAATGGTCAACGTCTTAAAATCTTTTTGGGTCTGTGCCGGAAGCTAATGCGGCGATGGGTCTTTTTGACCCACTGTATCGGTGATTATATCTTCTCTGCCAGTTCATGCATTTCATTCATACATTAGGGACAATGCATGAAACAAGTGTGGGGGAAGGGTATGTCATTTAAAAATTATATATATATTATATTAAAAATATATATATATACAATATATAAAAAAATGTTATAAAAAGGAAATATTTTGACTTATTTTTTGAAAGAAATCTAAGTTAGTTTTAAGGATTAGGAAAATCATGATTAGGATTTCTAAAAACTTGGTCAAAATAAATAATTGTTTAAATTTTAGGTATAGGAAGAGAAATTGAATAATTAGTTAGTCTTAATTTTTACCTTAATGAATGTGCATTCCTAGTACATATCTAGGATTCTAAGACAAAGACCTTGTGCCTCATAAAAAAAAAATCACCAATTAACTGGATGGATACATGTGCCTCAAGAAGCATAAGTATTCACGCCTAAGGTAGTTCTAAATAAAAAGTCCTTAGTTTTGTGGTCTAGTTCATTCGAATTTGGAGTCCGCGGGGTGTTTTCCTCACCTGGTGCCCTAAAGCCGACCGGTTTGGGAGCCACGACTTTAAGTTCGCTACATGGGTGGATTAGAAAGCCTAAGAAAACTGAGAAAATATTATACATGTATTAACACATCTATTAGTCAATTATTTAGGTATGAGGGCCTCAAGAAGCCTTGATACTTATACGAAAGAAAATTAGATGAGTTATACATGCCAAAAAATATATATATATATTAACAACATCTAATAGTCATTAGTTAGGTATGAGGGCCTCAAGAAGCCTTGATACTTACACGAAAGAAAATTAGATGATGTTATAAAAATAATAAAGAGGCATGAGAGTCCAAGTTAAGGATTCCTAGATTCACAAGGGTGCGTATGACTTTTGGTAACGAAAAAGACTATACAAACATTCAATTTTAATCCTTACCTAAAATAAATAACAATTGACTTTATTAGGACTAAGTTTAAAGAATGAATAAAAATGAGGATCCTAAAACTTATAGACTACTTAGTCCTCTTCAATAATAATTCAATATTTTCCTTTTTATGGATTTGTGGGTGTAATCCGCTGAAAACCCTCACGAACAACACTCGTCCTCTAGGGCAACCTAGGGGTTTAACGGCTTGTTGCACATGCTAAGTGCAACCGTGATTCCTACGAAAGTGAGTTAGCTAGGTTAGATTTTTCTCTTTCTTTTTTGATTTTTACTCGAGGACGAGCAAAAAGATAAGTGTGGGGGTGTGATAGGTAGTGAAAAATGCATAATTGTCATCATATATACCATCACATTTGCACATTTATTCATATTATAATGCACATTTATTAATATTTCGTTATTTAATGTGTGCAGGCCTCGAATTATTATTTTAATAAGAATAAAGCTTAAAGAGCCCAAAAGCCCAGATCCAGCCCATGTTTGAAGCCCAGGTGAAAAATCGCAATTACAAGAGTCAAAATGCAAATACAAGGGCTAAAAGTTGCAAATATCAGAGATAAGGGAAGGATAGACCTCTATCCAACCCTAAACACTTGCAGGATGAGGATAAAAGCCCAAGATAAGAAGGAAATTCGTGGAAAGAAGATTTGAAGAAATCTGGATTAAGGGTACTTGATTACTAAGTTATCTCGAAAATCCAGATTAAAAGGCCAGGATGCATATTCCAGAAGCATGCGCCCAGACGAACGGACCAGGAGAAGCCACGCGCCAAAGCGCGTGGCCTGACTCCACTGAACTGCCGCAGAAACGCGGCAAAAGCCGCAATTCTGCGGCAGTATGGGAGACTCTGACTACCAGATTTCGTCTACAACTTCATTCGGGACTCTATCTTCTTCTGCATTATAAATATCCCTGCAGGCGCAGCAGAAAGGGCATCCAGAGACGTATTAGGGTTTTCTTTTAGGTATTTTCTCTAAATTTCTGCACGATTGTATTTTCCATTCATGTACGTTGTGGAGAAGGAGAAGATTTTGTAACTGGAGATTCATCTGAAATAAAGTCACTCTTTTGTTCTCATTTAATTTCTGCAATTTTATTTTATTTTGTGATCTCTCTGATTGTTGTTTTAATCTG
Source organism: Agave tequilana (assembly GCA_038442645.1). Lineage (NCBI taxonomy): Eukaryota > Viridiplantae > Streptophyta > Magnoliopsida > Asparagales > Asparagaceae > Agave > Agave tequilana. The sequence goes on along the minus strand of JAVJIF010028822.1, from coordinate 48,082 downwards.
TGATCTCTTCTGGTTTTCTTTTTCCTTATTTCCATGCACTCTTTCTCATTAAATAAAAAAATATATATAAATAATTTGAAAAGAAAAAAAATAATGAAGAACTAATTCTCTCTAGTGGTTTGCTGAGATTCTTGAAGCAACCCTAGAGCAGTTAAGCCTAGATCTGATTAATGAACATCTATAGAAACCCTAGGTTTAAAAACAACTTTTCTAGAAGATTAAACAAATACCTAGAATTCCTAATATAGGTTGCATATTAAAAAGACTTCTCATGACTTCAAACTTAAGAACTAGGACAGCATAAATTTGAGATTCGTCTTTTATTAGGCTGTACCTAGATGTTAGGATGAACCATAGTTTGGCTTTTAATAATGTAACTTAGCTAGAGTCTAGTATTGATTTTTCTTGCTTGAATTATTTGTAATGACCTAGGGTGAATCACCTACATCTTAAGATGAAAATCAAGCTCCTTAACTTGCAATAGGGTTGTGGTAGAAGATCAGCAAACCACGTCTTTAATATCATCTTTTTACCTCAAATCTAATCTCTCTTTTCTTACTTGAAGCATACAGAGGAATCGAGTCGAAAAGCTTTCATCGCATCCTTCCCTGAGGATCACGACCCGCTTGAGCCCTTGCTACAGCGGATTCGCATTGAGACTAAGAAATCTGAACTCTATTTCTATTCTTTAAAATTTCTCAATCATTAGACCCAGGCCAGGCCCAGGTCTGTTTTACAGACCCGGGTTCGGGTCTGTTACAGACCGCACCCACCCCATATAAAAATAATTTAGAAAAGAAAAGAGAAAGAAGAAAAAAGAAAAATAAATAAAACGAAATAAGATTTTAAAATATTACTGTAGCATTATTATACTGTAGCAGACCCAGACTCAATATTGTAGCAGACCCGTTAGTGTAGCAACAGACCCGTTATGAATTATTAATAGATTTTACGCTTAAATTAATTCAGGAAGATCAGAAAAATTCCAGAAAAAATTCCTGTAAAATCAAAAACTGAAATATGACTATGCAAAATTATTTTTGTAGTCATATCACTTAGAATATCTCAAAATTAAATATTTCTTATAATTATTATTTAAATTGAATGTAGTTTACCGAGTTAGTTTGCAAATTCTATATTCGGATCCGTGACGATCTCAGGTGAGTGTTTTTAACTATTTCTACATGAGTATATTTTTTCACTACAAAATTTTATAATTTAGGCATTTATTTATTTAAAATCAATTGTTTAATTGTTAATTAAGAATTTCAAGCATGTAAAATAGTTAGAAAATTGTAATATTTATGGAATAATTTAATGATATGTTTTTGCTCTGTAATATTTATTTCCTACATATAACCATTTTATATGTTGTAGATGAATAATTATAAATTTTAAAAATAATATTATCGAATTATTAAATGGTTTTTTTGAGAAAAAAATGATTAAAAATAATTATTAATACAAAAAATTCCAAAAAAATAGATAAATCATCTTAAATATTAAATTGGATTAACTTATGATATTTTGAATGGTTATGCATGTATATCACATGAAATTAAAGAATTTGTGTTATAGAAATTACTGGAAAAATGTTGTTGCTATGTGTACTTGGATATACACACTGATATTGATTGAGTCTAATTATTTTGGTAAAACTGACATATAAATACTTTCACTGAGTGGAAAAATTAATAGAGGAGACGATATAGATATTTTGGGTGACCTAGGATATAGGTTGTGCAACCGAAATGAGGGTTCCACTGTAGGTTCCCAGGGATGACTAACATCCATCTGATATTACTACTGTTACTGTTACTGTTACTGTTACTGAGTACCTAGCGGTACGGGCCTGGTTCAGCGCCATGCATCTTGGGCCGTGGTCCCGGGTATGTACGGGACCCACCTAAAGCACAGAACCCATCTCCATTTATCAATTTTAAATAACAACTCTCATAATATACTTCTGATGATAAATTACAGTATATAAAATATAGTAAGCATGTAAGTTTAACTGTTACCATATATCACACTCATGCATATTTATTTTATATCTTCCAATGTAATGCATATTGTGATATTAGCGATGTCTTTAGTTCTATATATGTACATGTTATTTCATCCTTCCCCCTTTTTTTATCACTCACTAGGTCGCTTATTGATGACCCTGAGTTTGCTTGCTCAGATCTAGGTTTAGAAGGCCCTCAGGACCAGGAGTACTTCGAGCACGTGGCAGAACTTCAGGGCTAGTGTTTCATCCAGTTTTAGTTGTGAGATCCTATGTTTTATGTATTTTATTTTCCTTAATGTAATAATGCAGACCTTTGTGACACTTTGTACTTGTGTAGTAAAGCTGGAATATTTAATAACTTTTGTGTCTTAAATTTTCTTGTATTGAGGCTTAGCGTATTAAAAATATAATACGTCGTTGGCTCTCATTGTGTACCCGCAATCGTGTATTTTGCTTAGTGGGGCGTGATAGGGTTTTCTTAGTATCAGAGCCAGATTTTTATTATTTTATGCTAGGGTATAGCCAGGCTCTTAACGACAATACAAGAATTAAATATTCTAGCTACAAGTACAAGATGTTTATTTATTAATGTAATTCCTAAGATATTACTTTAATTTTCAGAGTAATGGCTCGACGACCTTCTTCCTCCCGTGTTGGTCCTCGTGATGAGGCAATTTGATCTGATGGACGTGCTTCGTGACATGACAGAGTCATAGCAACAACAGACAGCACTCATGAGAGATGGTATGTTAGCGGTATAGCAGACAGCCACAGTGGCCATGGAGAGGGCGGTTGCACCTCGGAGCCAAAGCTTGAGAATATTTCGGACTTCAGGAAGTTACAACTAGCAACCTTTGCCGGGACTGAAAAATCGTTAGATGCAAAGCAATGGCTGGTTGATATGACCAATCTCTTGCATGTGGCTCGTGTTCTAAGGATGATCAAGTGAATTGCTATCCATTTTAGGTAAGGGTCAAAATTGAACTTTTGTATAGTCTTTTTCGTTACCAAAAGTCATATGCATCTTTGTGAATCTTTACTAGAAATTCTTTAACTTGGACTTTTATGCCTCTTTATTATTATTATTATTATATATATATTTTAAATCTGTATAACTCATCTAATTTTCTTTCGTGTAAGTATTAAGGCTTCTTGAGGCCCTCATACCTAACTAATTGACTATTAGATGTGTTAGTACATATATAAATTATTTTGTTTTTTTTCCTTCTTAGTTTCCTTAGGCTTTCTAATCCACCCATGTAGCGAACTTAAAGTCGGTGGCTCCCAAACCGGTCGGCTTTAGGGCACCGGGTGAGAAAACACCCCACGGACTCAAATTCGAGTGAACTAGGCCACAAAACTAAGGACTTTATTTCATAAAATCACCTTTAGGCGTGAATACTTATGATTCTTGAGGCACATGTATCCAGCTTAATCAGTTAATTTCTCTTTTTTTTATTATTATTATTTATTATAGGGCACAAGAGTCTTTGTCTTAGAATCCTAGATATGTAAATGTATTAGGTATGCATATTTCATTAAGGTAAAAAACAAGACTAATTACTTATTCAATTTTCCTACTATACCTAAAAATTCAACAATTTATTTATTTTGACCAAGTTTTTAGAAATCCTAATCATGATTTTCCTAATTCTTAATATTAACTTAGATTTCTTTCAAAAGATAAGTCAAATATTGTCCCTTTTTTTTTAAATTTTTTTTAGCAAATTTTTTTTTATTAGCAATTTTTTTTTTTGTTAGTTTTCTACCTATGTTAGTATGTTAGTAAACCTACCCCCACACTTGTCTCGTGCATTGTCCTCAATGTATGAATGAATGCATATATGCATGAAAAAGAAGAGGGGAAGGCAGAAGTTACCTCAAGGTGGTGGTTCCGGTGGTGGTCTAATTGGTCCACGAAAGGCGGCCCAATCAAGATAATGTGGTAGTTCACGGGACCTACCTTTATTGACCTCTTTTTTATTTAAATATTTACAGTCCCCAGAATGAATAGGATCATGGAAGATCCTCTCGTGAAACTTACTCCCTTTACATGACCAGTCCTGGAAAATCATCACAGAGTCATCTTGGTCTATACCTATGTCCAACAAAAGAATGTGACTTAGTAGAATGGTTGACTTGGACTCAAGAATGATAGGTTCAGGAACCAATACAAACTCGGGAAGGTAACTTAAATCAAGTAAGGATTCAGGAGTCGAGCATGGTTCAAGAAGTGGGTCCAGTCAAGAAATGGAAACTCAAGTCCACAATCATTTTCCCACAATGGAATGTGACTCAATATTGGTGATTCAAGTTCAGGAATGATAGGTGTGGAATCAAAACTGACTCTAAAATATTACTTAAGTCGGGTAACAAAACAGGAGTCAATAATGATTCGGGAATTTGAACTTGATCATAGATTTGAGAATCTAGGTCACATATCTCATTAGGTTCAATCTCATAAAAATGAGAACTTCCCAATTTGTCAATGGACTTTCAAAAGTATGAAATTGGTCAAGTTCAATATGATGATCATCAAAAATGGGTGATTCAATTTCATGATCTATGGGTACAGGAATAAATGTTGGCTCAGAAAATTGGTCCAAATTGGGTAAGAATACCGGAGTCAACATAGATTCGAAGATGGAAACTGAATCGCAAAGTTGGGATCGGGTTCACATTCACAATCTAATTCAATCTCATTGAAATTAAAACTAGCCAATTTGTCTAAGGATTGGGATTGAGCAAGTTCATATTGATGTGATGAAATTGAATTTTGATCAAGGTCTTCTAGACAGAATGATTCTTGATTCCTATCAACTTGCTCAAGAATGTTTGAAAGTCTAGAAATTTGATCATTCATTATATCTTGCAACCGATCCACTTTTTCTTCTAACCCATCGAATAGATCAATGGAGGACTGAAACCTTGGTGATGTGGGAAAAGACGTATATGAAGATAATGGTTGAACAGGTGGTTGACCATATGGCTCAGGGGTGTTGAATCCCCATTGACTCTGTGAAGAGTAGTGATGATTATTCCATCTTGTTCATAGTATTGGGACTGAGGCATGTAATGATTCGGATAAGACCAATCTGGCACACTAGGTTGGTCAAAGTTATGATATGCTGGGTTGGTAATATCCGAATAAGAGGTTGGTGTGTAATATGGATTAAAGTTGGAAAAATTATTATTATATGCCATATCACACAAACACAAACAAAGAAAAAGAAAACAAACAAATAAGCAAACAAAAAGAAAAAAATTCTAACCTAAGTTAGGGTAGACCTATGACCTAGACGACTCCTAACTAGTTAGACTGTCCACGGGAGGTAGGGTGTAGACTTTGACCACAAGTTAATCAGCCAGGTCAGGGCAAGATTGGTGGGAGGTTTTCCGTCAAAGACGTTCCTTAATTAAATAACCACCAATCTTCGGGCTTTCGGCCCTCAATCCCCTTTCTAGACACTGATTTGGCAGGAGTCAAATTCCAACACTGTTCTCCCTTAAGATAATCTCCTAATTGAGTCCGAGATGTCCCTAGGGCTAACGTCTACTAATTTTTAGTTAGGGTTAGGGTTGTGAGTGCAACGGAGATGATTTGTGGGCCAAGGAAGGGTGATGAATCCCCACCTTATGTTATTTATGGGTTATGTCCTTAAGATAAGTTTGTGCAAGTGTACAAGATATGTAAATAAGATTCACTCAAAGTAATGAAAATCAACCAAGAGATGAGTCCTATTCTACATGAAATGCGAACGTACCTTGCTCTAGCACTCTTCAACAGTAAAATAAAGGAATTGAAAAGACACGTGCCTAAAATGCAAACGTCTAATCAATTTTTTATTTTTTTCAACAAGTATTTTACTGTTGATTAATTAGCAGTATACAGGTTTATCACAGAACAAATATAACAGAGCTGACAAATCAAATTTGCAAATTGCAGCAACCTGCAGAAAACTGAATCAGTAATGAACTACTAAGGCTGCGGAAACGCGGCTTTTGCCGCTGAACCGCGGCTCTGTAGTAGGCCCTGTTGCTCTGCCTTCGAGGGCAGAGCCACAGAGTTGCTATATGTCCTTTACTGCTATTATTATTCCTGTTCTCCAAACCTGCAAACAGAAAGAATGAAAGAATTAGTTATATATATATATATTTTTTAGAGAAAACTTACCGTCCCTCCCCGGCAGCGGCGCCAAAATTTGATTGAGATTTCACCTGCACACAAAATATGGAATATTAGATTTAGAACAAGATGTGCAAGGTGCTCAATTCTAATCCGCGGTAGCAATGGCTATGCGGGTCATGATCCTCAGGGAGGGACTAGCGATGGAAGCGTTTAAGTAAATTATCTCTTTTTTTTATTTTGTTAGTTAAAATGGTATTTACAATGAAGTGGGAGAAATAAATTGGAAAGAAGTGGAGTTTGTCATCTAATCTAAAGAAATAGAAGAAAGGAAGAAGATTATAAACTAGAAAAATACATACCTACCTCTTCAGTCCTGCTTACCTTTGATCCTTTTGCTACGACTTACTTTGTCTTCGAAGGCGTTCAAGCATGGATATAGGATCTGTTCATCGCCATAAGCCATCAAGGGCTCTTCTTCGGCTAAGCAGTCTCGAAGCGACCAGTTCTCACGGTTTGCAAGACATCAGAGAAAATAAACCAAAATAGAAGAACAAGAAGAAAACAACAATAGAAGAATAATAAATAAAAAGAAACAAACTTCGAATTGATTTTATTAACAATGAAAGAAAGGACTACTTACATCGATGTCACCTCAATACAAGCTGATCTCCTTCCTCCATGAAAATATCATCTCCTCTCAGTTACATAAAAAAATAAAAATTACAAAAAGGAAAAAGAAAACCTAAACTAGCCTAAAAGAAACCCTAACTTTGCACTGGATTCTCTGTTGAATTCTCTCCATTGCGTCTACAGGGGTATTATTAGGTGCAGAAGGAAGTAGAGTCCCAGAACGACTCCTACACGAAAATCGTTGCCCTGGCTCATCCAAACTGCAGCGGAAATGCGGCTTGGGCCGCGTTTCCGCGGCCAAGTTGTGTCGGCTGGCCACGGGCTTTCGCGCGTGGCCTTCTCTGGTCCGTCCATCTGGGCGTTGTCTTCTGGAAGTTTCATCCTGGCTCTTTATCTTGGGATTTCAAGATAACTTGGGAAGCAAGCTACCTAGATCTCAAATCTCCCAATATCTTTTTAAATGAATTTCTTTATCTTTGCACTCTCTTTTTTGGCTTTTATCCTCATCCTGCAAGTATTTAGGGTTGAATAGAAGTCTATCCTTCCCTCTTCTTTTAGTATTTGCAACTTTTGCCCTTGGTATTTGCAACTTTGACATTTGATAATTGCAACTTTTGCATTGGGCTTGAATATGGGCTTTTGGGCTTCTTTTTGGGCTTTATTCTTTATTTTTTATTTACTCAAGGCCTGCACACAATAAATAATAAAATATTAGTAGATGTGCAGAATTATTTGAATAAATATGAAAATGTGATGGTAAATGTAATGATAAAAATGCACTTTTCACTACCAATCAGCGGGCTCCATACTACCTCGCGGTCTTCGGGTCTGGACGCAGATTTTGATGATTTCCACGTTTGGATCCATTCCTGCGTTTGAGTTGTAAATACTTGATCATTTTCTTTCAAATTTCTGATCAAGTATTATTTTCTTTTGCAGTGCGATATTCCTCCAACCCTCTCCCCAAGAAATGTCACTTCGGGCATGTAGGCAGTGCTGACCGCAACCTAACCTTCGTGTTGTAGAGGACTGCTCCTGTGACTACCAAGTCGAAGGAGCGAAGGGAGAAGATCTCCAAGGTCGACAAGAGGACCTTCCGGGAAATCATGACCGACGCAGATTTTGAGACGGATTCACGTATTCCGTTAAAGAAACCCGTCTTCTTCTTTGGGGACAACATCGGCGAGGACGGTCATATCTTGCATGACGGCGATTATAAGTGGCTTCGCCAAATAGGGGGTAGGAAATTCTTTTTTCCAAATATGGAGAGAATGTATCCCTTATCCTATCTCCAGCACATGTCTGTCCCCCGGGCAATGGAATGGGAGCTTGCTTGACTTGTCCCAAATGTCTCTCTCGGCATAATGGGCGCCAGGAAGGTGTGCCCTACCGGACACGGGAGGGAAGTTTTTGGCTTGTTTCTTGGATTACTCAGGTCTGAGTACCCAGTAGGGGAAACCCCTCTGCTCAGCACCACCTTCATCAATCAATTCATGAAGATGAGGGGTGATTTTCCAGGTGACTTTCGCCCGCTCGGGTGGGTCCATTCCTCCAACAAAGTCTGGTGGGGCAAGATGGTGGGCTTTGTCCTTGCTGAACTCGGAGGTCTGTTGGAACAAGTGGGATTGCGTCATGCGGTCAGGGCTGTGCAGTATGGCATCCCACAAAGTTTCCACAATTTTTATGGGATCCTGGAGCACTACAACCTTTTGACGGGGACATTCTTCACCCCAGTCGGAGAAATGGGCTTGCCCTGCATGAGCTATATGAAGTTTCGGGGCTGGTCATGGGAGACGCCCCCTATGAAGAATATGTTCCCACTTCTGAGGAGCTTCATCTCTTGAGGAAGAGTGCCCTCAAATATATGAGACCTACTGGGAAGTGTTGTGCCACTTCCACATCTGCGGTCAAATAACCTCCTGGAGGACTAGGGGAGTTAACCAAATGTCTTGGGCGAGCTACCTGTTTAATGGTATAACTGAGAAAGATCACTTAGTGACCATTCTAGCTCCCAACTCCGACAAAGAAATCACCGAGAGGATTGATGCCTCTGTGAGTTCTTATACCACGGAGTCGAATGAAGACACTTTCAAACCTGATACGGTTTTTGAAAGTTTCCATCATCAAGCCCGGGTTCCCATTTCTGACCTGGCATTACTGGCGGGCTTCCTCATGCTGTGATTGAAGCGTTGTGTAGTGCCGACACTACCGCATGAAGTGATTGTTGTCGACGTGGTGTATCCGGCGGTCCTGTTGGCCTATGGTAGATCCATCGCTCTCCTTCCGGCAATGGTGACCGGAATCCAAAGTGGGTTGCGGGCCCTAACTTAGAGCCTGTGTAAAGTGGAGGCCATCGTCGACTCAGAAGGAAAACCTGAGGTTAACTCGGAGGGGAGGCCGAGAGTAAAGACTGCCAACCCCCGGATCGAGCTTCCCTACACGTACCTAATGGCTTAGTACGTTATGCACTGCCCCTCGCTGATGACGCCAGTGTCTCGATCCGAGGGGTTTGTCTCTTTTGTGCAGCGGCTGGAGAACTCGAGCTGGTCCAACAACTATATGTTCTACGTTCGGAAATGTACTCTGAACGTTTCAAATTACTATCTCAACCGCTGCTCCCCTGAGATTACCAGTGCTGCTTATGGGGATAAATTTGCCGACATTGTGGGTCCGGACGACTTCACGAGGCTGCCATCAGGAGTCTTCTGGTGGCTTATCAATATTCGGCCCGGGTATCTACTCTTTCGGCAAGGGAGCTCGTGCACGCTTGAGCCTTATATGCCGAATCGTTTTGCCCGACAGTTCGGCTATGACCAACTATATGTCGGCAACCCTAACGCCCAACTCGCCTTCAGTGGAAATTTGTTCGAAGTGCTCGGGCCTGGTATTACAGCATGGCTGGGGGGACAACAGCTCTTTTTAGCTTGCCTTACAAGACACCAAACTGCTATGCAAGCCTTGGTTTCTGCACCTGGTACTTTCAGGCTAGCAAGATGCCTGGCTACTCAATGGAGCGCTCATGCATTAAGAGCATTAATGCGTCCTATGAGGAGAAATTGGCGTCCAACAAGCGCATGGGAGGTATCGATGAATACCAGGTAGCTAAGAAGGAAGCCAGAGGGGAGATAGGGGTGGAGCCGAGGGCAGCAGCACCTAAGGAGCAGCCTGCTAGAAGGCATCGACGGGTGGTACCTAAACGTCCTCATGGCGCTACTCTCCAGGTTGAGCCTGCCCCGAAGAAGGCCAGGAAAGACTCAGGGGCTGAAATTTCAATGCCTAAGGCCGTCCCTTCCGGTGTTGAGGGGCAGAGGGAGGAAGAGGAGAAGGAAGACGAAACCCCCCCTTATTCGCCCTCTTGGATTGCGCAGCAGGGGTCCCACGATTTTAGAAGAGGGGGAGCTTGCTGATGATCCCACTGCAACTGATGAGGCTGAGCAACTTGAGGCTGACCTGGTGGGAAGGGATGATGTTGAGATTCCAGGGGTCTCAACTCAGCCAGGGTCTTCTTCAGCTCAAGAGAGGAGAGATGAGGCACAAAAGCCTGGGTCTCCTAGTGTATTAATGCCCAGCTCGCGGGTAGTTGACCCCAGCCCTACTACCGGGGTACTTGGTGGTAAGGTCTCGACTGCCGAGGCCTCTTATGTTGCATTATCGTCTTCATCGTCTGAGGAGGATGAATATTATTCAGGCGATGAAGTCAGTTTTGGCGATGAACCCGTTGTTCCAGATCCGAGTAAATTCTCACATATTTCAGAGGAAGAAATAATGGGTGTGATCCGGTGACGGCGTCGCCACTAGCGGCAATTGCTCCTGCTGAAGGTACTCTCTTTGCCTTTTTGACCCGGTTTTCCTTTTGACTAGGGAACAGGCTCTGACGTTTTTCCCTTTAATTTTATGCTGCAGGGCTGGCCGTGGACAGCGAGGCTGCGACTTCCTCCCATATCGAGGAAATGATACAAGAGCTAGCTCAGCAGGAGGACGTTGAGGCTCCTGCTACTGACATGCCTCAAGAGAGGGCAATTATTGAAGTCGAGGAGACCTCAACCCTACAAGATTCGCCCAGGAATTCGCCGTCTTTGAATCCTCAGCTTGGTAAGAAAATATTGAGGCTTTGAATATCTTCCTTTTACTGTCATGGTTAAAATTTTGATGATTTGCAGAGAGCGCTGAGGGAGCTCAGGCAGAGGATCTTGCGGCCAGCGTCAACCCAGAAGGCAGTACAATTCAAGCCTCGACCGAGGGCTCCGAAGAGGTCAGGCTCGTTGCTATTTCAGTCGCCATGGAGGCTGCTATGACAGCAACTACAGCAGAAGTTCCGACGACCATCTCAGCTTCTGTCGCACCTGTCGTTGACCCTACTCCTGCACAGGACGAATTGATTCCCATCCCTCGCCCTGTGATAGAAAGGGGATCTGGGAGCACATCAGCAGAATTCTCCCCAGCCGGTGATATCATGGAAGAACTGACACGTCAAATGGTGCAGCAGTTCTTTGCTTCCATGCGATCATGCATTGACCTCATCCTTTATGGGGGCAGTTCTTTCGAATTTGCCCGAGTGCTTCTTGAAAATCTGATCGAGAACATTGGTCATACTGAAGGTCCTTCGTAGGCTAGGGCATGCCTGATGCTGGTGGAGCAGTTGGGAAGTAACTTGAAAGAGCTTAAGACGCTGGTTTGGTACACGAGGCCCGGGCAACCCTGAATAGGTTTCTGGCTGCTCAAGAACAAGAGCGGAAGAGATGGAGGAACAAATAGCTGAAGAGACCTGCCATCTCCAACATTTCCAGGGTGACCATCAAAGGCTGATTGGCGATTCAAAGGAATCTGAACTCGTCATACAGAGCGCAGAGCAGGTTATTATCAGTGCTCGGTCCACCATAGCCAAGGCAGAGGCCTTGATTGCAATCAATGAGCAGAAGCTTGCCACTGCCAGGAAGATGCTAGAAGAGCTGGAAGCTGCCAGGACGCAGGTTGAAGAAAACCTCTCCACTCATTCCTCCAGATTGGAATCTCTACGAGCGCAGCTGGCTGCGAGGAAATTCTTGTCTGAGGAGGAGTTGCGGGTCCAAGCTCTCATGGAGGCTGAGAAAGCGCGTCAGCACGAGATATATCGCCTCCGAGAACAAATCCGTTCTTTGGCTAATCAAGATTATTAGCCTCCTCTTTTTTGAGAGTGTTCGTATTACTTTTATCATTTTTGTCTCAAATAATAAAAGTCTTTTGAAATTTTGCTCCATCTTCATTGTTCCACTGTAGATGAATCTAATTTCTTAGCTGCAGTCTTTGACTGTGATTCTTGACTGGCTGTGAATAATAAACTCAGGTAGGACTGAATTCTTGGGCCCCTGATTTACAGTGGAGACGCGGTCTTGGAAAACGCAACTCTGATCTGTTAATTGAGACGCCATTCAAGCTTGTGTGAAAGACGCGGCTTTGGTTATGAAAGGACGCGGCTCCCTGGACGCAGCCCTTAACTCTACCCAAATGCAGAATTCAGGATGCAGTGAGGACGGAGTTTTATGCTCCTCCAAAACTGACGCATAGATATGAGGACGCGACACTGTCTTAGTGGAGGCGCGTCTCTAGATCCAGTGAAAACTCAAATTATATTGAGTTTATGATAGGAACACAATTGTCGTCTTGCAATGTAGACGCAGCTCCAGGATACCTGTGATACCTATGAATGACATAGGCCTTCTCTGTTGTAGACACAAGTCTGGGACGCAGCTTCCAATTTTATATGATTTCAATATGCGATCCCCAGAATGGGTCACTTTTTGCTAAGGGGACGCAGCTCTGAACCGCTTCGAGAGATGAGGTCGCAGTTCTCTTAACTGGAATGAAAGAGGATGCCGAAAGGGACACAAGTTCCTGGACGCGGCTCTCGGGCCTGCGTTTGGTGCAACTTCCCAGGCGTTACATGTAGCTTGTCATAAAGATTTCGTTGGAACCTTAAATATCAAGTCGACGTTGTCGATTGGGGACTCGCATCATCCGATGTTTTCCGAAGCGGCAGTCCACGCGTCAGCCCTTCATTGGGTTTAGGCATTAATGCTTTTAAATGCCAAATCGGCACTGGCAGTTGGAGACTTGCGTCTTCGATGCTTCCCGAAGCGACAGTCCACGCGTCAGCCCTTTATTAGGCTTTGACATTCGTGCGGGAATTAAGGCTGACGGTTCTGATTAGCGAGCCATTAATTATGGGCTTTGTGGTTCGCCTATAAATAGGCTTCACCCCTTTCTTTTAACAGTTCATTGCTTAGACTGTTTTCTCTCGAGAGCGAGCGCTCTGAGAGATTTCACCTTCTTCCTTCAAGGACTTTTTCTGGGGTTTGCCTACATGGACGATGTGACCCAGAGCTTTCATGCTTCTGTTTAATCTTTCCAGAAGATTATTACTGTCAAGTGATTTCAAGATCAAAAAGTGTCTCTTTGAGCACCTTTTACGTCCGTGCCTTGATGCAGAAAGTTCAACCCTTAAAGGGTGTTTCTGCGGGTATGACTTCCTGGTTTTGCCATGAAATTTTCAGCCCAACTGAGCTTCGGTTTTTAAATCTCTTAAAGAGATTCGTCTTCTTGACCTTCTCCTGAAGTCTAACTGGTGCACCCATCTTTTGGAAGTTACCCATTTAAAAAAATTCTGACTCAAAATTCTCTGGACGCGAGTATAATGGACTTTTGCACTTGGACCGCGAGCTTTCCATATAGAGCTCGCGTCTGAGGCTGTAGACTTAGAAAAATTTCAACTCAGATCGAAGGTTTCAGGCCTGAATTTAGCAACCCCTGTTTATCAAATAGGGAGATGGCAATTTTCGCGTCTGATTCTCTTCGCGTCTCATATTTTAGACGCGGGTGCAAAACTAGACTGCGTCCGAATTCTGTGTATATCACAGCTTTGATCGCGTTTGTTTCTGCCACCGTAGAAGTTTGGTTCATTGCGCGGGTCATCCCTGCGTCTGAAGCTTTCAGCAATAGCTGTTTCTGTCACTTAGTTTTTCTGTTAAAGTATCCTAAGCTTCAGATCTTCTAATTTTTGTTTGCTTCTTGCAGGTAGGCTTAATCATTCTTTTTCATATTCGCTGGGCCCCTGGGAGAATATTTCGGCCGGCGAACTTGTTCGATGGTCGACCACTGGAGAAGAAGTCATGGCTCCTGACACCCGCAAAGATCTCTTTGGATTCAATGCACCGTTATGCTTCTTGGCATGGCATGGTCAGAGTGAGTATGGCGGTGGATATAGTGGTGGATATGTTCTTAGATTCTCCCTTCACCTACCCCAGAAGTGACATCGATAAAAACTCCATGCTCATTGGATGACTTCCTGGTGGTGGAGATGTTCATCAATGAAGGATCATACCCCCACTTCGGATGGTCAGGTGGAATCAGAAGATTCTGCTGCCTTTCGACCTCAAGAAACACCATTGCTCTTGGTTAACGAGAATCTTCTTCGATGTTTATGTCATGCATGGTGACATAATCAGCCTCCAAACGTCATCACAGTGCTCAGCCCATCTTTGGCGCCCTTCCGAATATCTTGTACTTGGAATGGTGAGAAGCTTCAAGGAGTGAGTGCAACCTTTGAGAGAGAGGGACTTCTTTGTACTCCTTTATTATAACACTCAATCTTATTGTATAAGAGAGCATTTTGTATCACTTTCATATGTTGGATATAAATAGAAGTGACACCTTTTTCTTTTCCTTCTATTGTCTTGAACTCTTTTTTTTTTAAGTCAGACGAATAGAAGTAAAGAATCTTTGACTTGTCAAAATTATGATGATAATTTTAATGAGTCAAATTTTGTAAAGAGATCCTATTTCAGGAACTCAACAATGCTGTCAGAGGTGTGATATTAACTTGACCAGGGATAATTTTTTGTGGACCTGCCACTCTATAAAGGAAAGTAACAGGTGGAACTTGTACCCCCAGGGAAGATGAGCCTTTATCAGGGGTTTAGGATTAACTTGATTAAGATCAGCTGGGGAGTTAATAAAAACACTGTTAACGGTGTAATGTTAACCTAACAATGTTTTTAGGTAGACTTGTTATTCTGTTGGGGAGAATAACAAGTGAAACTAGATTCGCGAGGGATCTAAAAAAGTTTTACCGTTAGAGGTGTGATATTAACTTAACGGGTTGAATGTAGTCTTGTCAGAAGTGTGATGTTTAACTTGACAAGGATGTGAGTCAGAGGTGTGATATTAACTTGACTCAAAAGCATTTCAGTTTTATTTGGGAAAACTGAAAGTATCACTGCCATAGGTGTGATGTTTAACTTAGCAGCAAGGGTAATGGTAGAGGTGTCATTTTGAACTTGACATTGGTCATCTCGACTTTGATAAGGAAGTCCGAGGGAAAGTCATGGCCATAAGTGTATTGTTGAACTCGGCAATGACCTAGACGTTAAAGGTGTAGTGTTAAACTTAGCATCATTCATTTCAGCTTCGATATGGAAGTCTGAGAGAAAATAACTGTCAGAGGTTTAATATTGAACTTGGCAGCAGCTTGATTATTGTTAGAAGTGTAATGTTAAACTTTAACAGCAATTTTTCAGAGGTGTGGTATTAACTTGACAAACATTGGTTTGCGATACGAGCAATTTTGAGGGCCTGCCATTCTATTGATGAGAATTGACAAGTAAAGTTTGAAGTGCCAGAGGTATAGTGTTAACCTGGCAAACTTGAAGGCTTGCTACTCCATATAGAGTTGACAAGTAAAGTTTGTACTCAATAGGGAGTATTGAAAATTTTCATTATCAGAGGTATAGTGTTAACGTAGCAATGATTATATTTTGTAGACCTACCATTCTGTGTATGAGAATTGGTAAGGGATTTTTAGAGGAGAGGGTGGAACTACATCCACTTAGGATTTTTAGCAAACCCTCAGCTATCAACGGATTTGAGGTGCCTTTACTAACTACCATTTGAGTTGGGCTAGCCATGCTATTCCCCTCAGCATGATGAGTTGTCGAAGACTAGCATGATGAGTTGTCGAAGACTTATGATGGGCTTAGAAACCAACATTTTCCTCTGTCCTTAGCCGACGAAGGCGTCGGATGTTATTGAAGATAGGAATATTAGAACCCAAGTTTCTTTCTCAAATTTACATCATGCATCATGGTACAGTCAGTGCCTGATTAGCTTGCCACCGATCTACCGTGATGTGACCTAATAAAGGAAAGAAACTTTTCTTGGATCTGGCGCTTTGATCAGAGGTGTTGACACTTAAAAAAGATAAGATTCTTATTGGTCCGAACAATGTCTAAACTTGTTGACATTTACAAAAGACAAGTGACAGACGAGCTGAAGACCAGTTTTCACCCATCTCCGAGGACAAGGAAGCAACTTGGACTCCACTGATTCAGCAAGCAGACAGTGAACCCGGATTGTTTCTGAACAGACCTCAGCAGGTCTAAGATGCTAGCACTTAGCATTACATGAGCCCAAAGGGATAGCCTCGCCTGAGAGGCTAGTATCACTCGGCTTCGCCTCGAAGCCATCCAAAGCCTCGCCAGGAAGCTAACTCGCAACTTTGCCACAGAGGACTTCCAGCTCCGCCAAAGGGTTTCTTTCGGACTTCGCCAGAAGCTACCTCTAGCTCCGCTACGAGCTCAATGCGGGCAGCTCCGCCATTGGTCTGCTATGGTCAACCTTTGATCAATCAAATCTCCAGATGAGATCGGATCAAATCAGATCAAATCCAATTAAGATCAAATCAGAGATCAAATTTGGCAGTTGATTGCCACAATCTCTTGACTCTCCTAAAACGAGTAAGAAGTTCAGGGAAAATCCTCCAATGATATGGAAAGGATCAAGAAGATCAACCGACCTGCCAATCCTAGCTTCGCAGAAGCCGATCTTAGCCTCGCAGCAAGGCTACTTTCCGGATTCAAACAGATTCGATTCAATCTGTTTCTATATTTTCAAGGGACGATTATACCCTTGCTCTCCCTATAAATAGCCCATCAGGGGTACAAGGGAGAGGGCCGGATTTTCTGAGAAGACTCCACAAGCAGAGACTTCTTCAAAAAGCACCGTGTGCTCTCAAATTCAGAGATCTTTTAGAGAATTGCTTTCTCTATCCAGGGTGTTGATACCCTAACGTCGTCCTTCCTCTCAAGGAATCTCCGGAACCAGGCGAGAAGGAATTCCTAATTGAAGGCGATTTTGAGAAGCAGCAAGAGGGTTCTACCAACCTTCTATTCTCTGATTCCCGGAACCAGGCGAGAAGGGAATCTCATCGCTCGCATCGTCAAAGGGAAAAAGTGGTCACGCGCTGACCAGACTCCTATCGGCACACTTCTCCAGAATCTCTGAGGAGATCTACTTGTAATCTTTTTAAGAATACTTGTAATTTAGCTCTTCAAACCCTTTTTATTGTAAGTTTTTCCCCTTTGCAAACATAATGGAAAACAAGATGGCGACTCCGCTGGGGAGGAAATTCTCCACTGCCGAGAATTAAGTGTCGCAATGCGACGAACAGACCTTCGGGTCTAACTCTGAATTCAGAAAAGCCAGTGCAGCCAGAGCCTCTCTGGCTAAATCTTCAAGGAAAGTCTCTGCGGAGACAGAAAAGGTTCTCTGCGAACCTACTGCGGTTCTCTGGCGCAACAAGGAAGCACGTTCGCAGTCTGATTCCTTTGCTTGTGAGAACTTGGTGGTTCAGTTCGATCAAGGAAGATTTTAAGAAGTCCTCTCTGGGGGTGGCCCAATGCTTCGAGCACGAAAGCATAGGAAGGTTTCCACGACCAAGGTTTCAAAGCAGAAACCGAAAGCAGAATTCTGCCAACACCCCTCAGCCTCGCGTGTGGCTAGTCAGGTTCATTGCGAACCTAAGTCTCCTCCGCCGAGGCGGATGTGGAGGCCTAAACAGAAGTTTCTGGCCGAAGCCTCAGGCGTAGCTATGCCAAAATCGCGCTTCTCTCGCGAAGAAAAAGGCAAGATGTCTCTCTGCTCTAGCAATGCTGCCGATCATGAAGTCACGACGGCAATCATACCGTCGCCCAATTCGAGAGCAGCATCGCCTTGCGTCGGCCTCGTTCTCATGAGCGAAGCTACTGTACCTCAGCGTACTCACCTGGTCCATGACCGTGAAGCTAGAGCCAAAGTATTATTTAAGGCTAATCCCCTTCGCAGCAGCATAGCGGGTAAAGCACCACAGCGTGCTCCGCTTTCCAGTGCGTCAAGCACTAAGTTCGCCTATTGGCGAAGCTAGAACTAAAGCACTATTCAGTGCTAATCCTTTCTGCAGGGATAAAAGGAACAAGACATTCTCCTATATGCGATCCAAAAGAGCCTCTGTGCTAGATCGTTTAGGCCATACTTGGTCTGACTTGCGGGAATTGTTGACAAATAAACAAACCTCTTCTTCCTGCTGTCAACAAGTGGGATGTCAGTTGGTGACACTCCACTCGGTCCATTGCCGGCTAGGACCAATCCCCGCCACTCCTCCAGGACGACGATCAGTTTTTGATCGATTGTCGGTACAGGCCCCGAGGAAGCATCGCAGAAGGAGCACCTCACGAGATCCAGCCTCCGCATCCGTCAACATGACTGGGAAAGGACGAGAGTTACGCGGAGGAAGTCAAACATCTGACAACACCCGCAGCTTCCTAAATCCAGACTACAGCCCAGGCTTAGGCAAAGTCTTGGTGCATGAAGAAGGTGTCTTCCGAAACACCAGATCCAGGGTGGCGATACCCTACAGTTACGAGCAGCCTTCTTCCTCGACGGCCCTAGCCTCGTCACAGCCCAAGAGATCACTCCAATCATCGCACGAAGAAGATGAAGATAGTGGGTACGCCTCTTCAGCGACAGTTAGCTCGGTGCGAACAGATAGAGCATCAGTCAATATGGCTGATAACGTCAACGACGACCTTCGTCGGCGCCTGGAAGCTCAGGAGCAAACTTCCAGAACCCAGCAAGAAGCCTTGGATAATATTCAACAGATGCTTGCTCGACTCCTAAGCAATCGGAATGACAATGATGCCGGGAGCAATCACGATGATGATGAACACTTCGGCAATAAGCAGCCAAAGCTGGAGAAATCTAAGGAGGGTTCTTCCTTAGACGCCGAAGTCCTTAAAGGCCTCCAAGCTCAAATTGCATCCCTAGCTCAGAGGGATGAATTAAAGAAAGTAGGGGCAGTCCGTCCTTACCCATTGGAGTGGGATTCGGTGCCATATCCACCGAAGTTCAACCACCAACGTTGCATACCTATGACGGAAAGAGCTCGCCAAATCAGCACATCTACTATTTTCGGTCTCAGACTGGTAATGTTATAAGCAATGACGCCATCATGGCTAGGCTATTCATTGGCACCTTAAAGGGGGTGGCATTTGACTGGTTCCGATGTCTCCCCCCGGGCTCTATCAACTCCTGGATCGACCTGGAAACTCGGTTCCTCTCTCGTTTCTATGAGGACGATACCGAAGTAACCATGTACAAGCTCCTCTCCACTGTGCAGAGGAAGGGCGAATCGGTCCGTGACTACATTGAACGGTTCAGAAATTTATCCTTGATGTGCCCAGCAGGGATGCCATTACCCATGCTCTTACAGACATGCAGAGACAACTTCTTAGACCAAGTGGAAGTTCGCATGGGGGCTGTCAAGGCCCACACTTGGAAGGAATTGGTCGAACAAGCAGAGATAGCCGAGAAGTCGGCTAAAAAGTTCGAACCATCCGCCTCTAGAGGCAAGTGGGGGATGAACAACAAAGGGCGTAGCGACCTACCGCAATCTTCTCAAGCTAAAGGCAAAGAGACTATGTCTGTAGAGTTATCCGGAGATGTTCAGTCGAAGGCCAAGAAGAGCGGCTTCAACAATCAGGAGCCTAAGTTCCCTCCAAAGCTGTACTCCTTCAAAGACGATCAGGTGGTCACGATATTCCATCTGCTCCACAAAGGGAATAAAATGAAACTGCCAGATACTCGACGTCCCAATGAGATAGGGCGCACAAATGACCCCTAAATACTGCCTCTACCACAGGATGATCCACCATCCTACTGACAAGTGTTATGTCCTCAAGGACAGAATACAAGCCCTGATCAATGCCGGGGTTCTGACATTAAAGACGGAGCAGAAGAAAGTTACTGCCAATATGGTGACTCTTGAGTTCGGCAGCACCCAAAAAGTCACAGTTCCTGACGGGACCTATCCAGCCCCTGCGCCACGGTTGGAAGTTAAGCATCCTTCAGCAATAACTCAAAACAATAAGGGTCTTGTTACCTTAACATTGGAGACAGGGGAAGTCATGTGGGTACACCCGGACCTCGTCCAAGACGTACAGCGGGATTCAAAGGAGCCCAACTCAAAGGGCAAGTCTTGCAATGTCATCTCCATCCTGCCGAACGACGGCAATCTTACATCGGCTTCCCTCAGTGATTCAGAAGGAGAAAAGCTTGTTTGCACGGCGCAAGCTGATACGCCTCAACAGACAGGCACCCGATCCGAAAAATCATACTTGAGGCAGTATGAAAAGTCTACTGACGAGATACAACGGTAAACGACGTCGGTACCAATGTCAGCATCCACTCTAATCCCAACCAAGGGAAAAAAGAAGCCTAAGGAGGTACGATTCGACCACGTGTTGAAGAAACCACCAGGATAAGGGTTTGATACGCCATTTCGGTTTGATATATTGGCCCAGCTGGCTAATATCCCGGCTCGTATCACAATACACGAGCTTCTTCGTTTCTCGAAAGAGACAAGAGAAGCACTCAGGGATGCGCTGGCTAATTCAGAATCATTCCTGACATGCATACCAGAGGTCCCTAACGAAGATGTTCAGTCTCCTTGCCCAGAATGTCATCATGCACAATCAAAGGTGCCCGCTATTACCTTCATAGCGGAAGATATGCTTCTCAAAGACAACAAGCACGATCGACCTCTGTACTACACCAGATATATCGGTTCAACGTGCATCGAAAGAATACAAGTCGATCCGGGGTCCGCACTCAGCATCATCCCCAAAAGGCTTCTTTACTTCCTCGGCATACCACTACTACAATATATGTTTTCCACGCCGGGAGCAGTCATCCACTGGGGAAAATTCGACTCCGTTGCAGAATCAGGAGCCTGAAGTCAGAAGTGACATGCTATGTCATTGACGGTGACACATCATATAACCTGCTGCTAGGACGACCATGGATCCATGCCAACTGGATCCTTCCCTCCACCCTGCACCAATGCTTCAAATATGTTGAAAATGGCGCGACAGTACGAACTGTCTTTGCTGAAAAGCAACCATTCAAAGGAGTGAAAAATTACTTCATGGACGCCCTCCTGTATCAAGAGGCTCGTGGAGCACTTAAAGAACCATTGCTGGACGATGATGAAAGCGGCAATGAGGCGGATTCAGAATCCGAAGCAGGCATGCCGGCCATTCTGATTGGCGAACTAATTATAGCATGTCTCAATAATCCCTTATGTAATACTCCTTCAGAGGATGAAGGTGAATGGGTAATTAATGATAATATTTCTTTTGATTATCCTGTGAGTGTTGGGCTATTTGAGTCCATTACGGATAGCTCTCTGCACATGCCTTTACACAAGCCAAGTGCGTCCAATACGCCCATGGAATCCGCAGAAGGAGCCGTTTTGGTGATCCCGCCATCCAAAGAAGGTCAGTTACCGATAATCTTCGGTAGAACCCAATCACGGGGACCCACGGCCACAGATTCAAGTTCAGACTCAGACACTCCACAGTTCTTCCATTACGCGCAGCCGGCGCGTCACATTATGAAGAAAATGGGATATAACTTGAAGCATGGAATGGGCCTGAACTTTGGAAAAGGAAGGCGCAGCTTGATGCGTAATTTTGTCCCAAAAGGGAAGCCTGCAAATTACTATGATAGTACACGCAGGGGGTTAGGGTATGTTACACCCACATCATCAAAAACAGTTCAAGCCAAGGACGATGGATCAATTCCATCACATTCGGCCTCATCCTCCGAGTGGGACTAGGATATCAGTGTAGGAGGAATGTTCGAAGACCTCACTGTCAATATGACTTCAAGCAGTCAATTAGAGCCTACAGAAGCTATTGATGAGGAACCATGGGCCCAGCAATTAAACCTCCAGTGGGAAAAGCGATTCGAACTACGCGAATCACCTACTGAAGACAAGGTGATGCAGGTCAACCTGGGAAGTCAAGATCATCCCAAACCAATCTTTATAAGTGAAAGCCTATCACTTATAGAAAGCAAGAATTGATAATGCTCATAAAAGAGTATATAGACGTCTTCGCATGGAGCTACGAAGACATGCCCGGACTTGATCCACAGGTCGCTATGCATCGTCTAAACATCAAGCCTGACGTCAAGCCAGTCAAGCAGCAACAACGTCAGTTTCGCCCGAACATTATGGAACCTATTGAAGCCGAAGTTCACAAGCTCATTGCATGTGGCTTCATCCGGGAGGAACAACATCCAGATTGGGTAGCCAATATCGTCCCCGTCCTCAAAAAGAACGGGAAAATACGGATCTGCATCGACTATCGTGATCTCAAAACGGCCTGTCCTAAAGACGAATTCCCACTGCCCATCACCGACGTCATGATTGACAACACATGCGGGTTCGAAAGGATGTCTTTCATGGACGGCTTTTCAGGGTACAACCAGATTAAGATGTATCCCGACGATGAGAAGCATACTTTGTTCCGAACACCATTGGGGGTATACTGTTACATTGTAATGCCCTTCAGACTGAAGAACGCCGGAGCAACCTACCAGCGGGCAATGAGTACGATCTTCCGCGATCATCTCCGAAAAACGGTGGAGTGCTATGTCGACGACATTGCCGTCAAAAGCCGCAACGAGAATGAACATCTTCGCGACCTGAGAACGATGTTCGACATGATGCGGGCGCATCAACTGAAAATGAATCCGACAAAATCCTTCTTGGGAGTGTCAAGTGGCAAGTTCCTTAGGTTTATTGTCACATCAAAAGGGATTCATCTTGACCCAGACAAAGTCAAAGCCATCCAGAGCATGCATCCACCAAGGAACCTCAAAGAGCTCAGGGGCTTGCAAGGCAGGCTGGCTTATATCAGAAGATTCATTGCAAATCTCTCAGGCCGCTGTCAACCGTTCACCCGACTCATGAAAAGGGTGCTTTCTTCGTATGGGATCAAGCTTGTCAGAAAGCTTATGAAGACATCAAGAGGTACCTCACAAAGCCTCCAGTCTTAGTGGCCCCTACATCAGGGAAACCATTTTTGCTTTATGTAAAAGCTATGGACTACTCCCTCGGTGCCATCCTCGCTCAAAAGGACGACAATGGCCACGAGCAGGCCATTTATTATCTGAGCAGAACTCTCATAGGAGCGGAATCTCTCTACAACCCTATCGAGAAAGAGTGTTTAGCTCTCGTCTTTGCTGTTCAGAAGACACGACATTATTTGGTCGGCCAGACCATACATGTCATCTCCAGAGTAAACCATTGCGTCTTCTTATGACGAAGCCAGGATCATTGAATTCAAGATTGGCTAAGTAGGCACTTTTATTATCTCAATACGACATGATCTTCACCCCTCAGAAGGCGGTTAAAGGCCAGGCCCTTGCAGAGTTCTTGGCTGCTCATCCAGTTCTGGAACATTCAAAACTTCACGAAGATATCCCTGATGAAGTCTTCGAGTCTTATGCAACCTCAGAAGAGGAAGTGTGGCAGATGTTCTTTGATGGAGCATCGCGAATGGGCCCTAAAGGCAAGATTATCGCCGGAGTGAGGGTTGTGTTTATCTCCCCGCAGAACCATGTTCTTCCCAGAGCATTTTCTTTGACAGAATCATGCTCCAACAATGTAGCAGAATATAATGCTCTGCTCATCGGTCTTCAACTCGCCCATGGAATGGGGGTACGCTACCTTGAAGCTTATGGTGATTCAAACTGATCATCAATCAGGTTAAGGGCGAATACGAAGTCCGCCATGAGGACTTGCTGCCTTATTAATACACAGCCGTTGAATTGGCCAACCTATTTGAAGGTTTCTACATCGGGCACGTGTCTCGATCTCAGAATACCAAGGCGGACTCTCTTGCTGCATTAGCAACGACACTAGCCTTGCCAGCCGACACCGAGTATCACCTCACAGTCGCAACTCGACATCTTGTATGCTCCAAGCATATGTTGAGAATCAGAAAGGTCTATAATATCTCAACGGATCTTGAGCTGAGAGATTGGCGATTTCCTCTCATCGACTATGCTTTGCACGGTCTGCTTCCAGACGATCCTAAAGAAGCGGCATCTATCAGACGAAGGTCTCTCCGTTTCTACTACGATCCAACTCTGAAGACCCTTTACCGTCGTTCATATGACGGTGTCCTCCTCCAATGTCTTTCTCATTCAGAGGCACAGGAAGCGCTTAAAAAAGCGCACGATGGCATTTGCGGCGCTCATCAGCCAGGTCCAAAACTTAAGGACAGGTTGCACAGACTTGGATACTATTGGCCAACTATGATAACCGACGCCATCCAATATGCACGAAGGTGTAAAGCGTGTCAAATCCATGCGGATTTCATACACCAGCCTTCAGAGTTGCTCCACCCGACTGTTGCTTCATGGCCATTTGAAGCATGGGGAATAGATGTCGTAGGGCCAATCAGCCCCTCTTCGACAAAAGGTCACCGGTTCATCCTGGCAATAACCGATTACTTCTCAAAGTGGGCAGAGGCTATACCATTAGCCGAAGTCAAAACCTCTAATGTGGTTAACTTCATCAAACACCACGTCATCCATCAATTTGGTGTCCCTAGGCGGATCATCCACGACAATGGTCCCCAATTCATAAACCAAGTGTTCCATCAGCTCTGCGATAAATACCGAATTCAGAATGTGGCTTCAACCGCCTACAATCCTACCGCCAATGGCTTAGCGGAAGATTCAACAAGACGATCATCAAGCTACTCAAGAAGTTCATCTCCTCGAATAAGCGGGATTGGGATGAAAAGCTCGGTGAATGTCTCTGGGCCTACCGAACAACGGTTCGGACACCGACAGGCAATACGCCTTTTTCCCTAGTATATGAGTGAGAAGCGGTCCTCCCATTGGAAATCCAGATGCCATCATTGCGGGTAGCTCTGATTACTAAAGTAACATTAGAAGACAATGATCGGTTGTGTTTTCAAGAGCTTGAAGCCCTAGATGAGAAGTGGCTACAAGCGCAGCAACATATTGAGCTATATCAAGCTCGAATCTCAAAAGCCTTCAATAAGAAGGTCAAACAGAGAGTCTTCCAAAAAGGAGACCTGGTTCTACCTGTCAGATGACCAATGATTATGACGCACAAGACCGAGGGCAAATTTCAGCCTAAATGGGAAGGACCGTTTGTAATAGAAACAGTCTATTCAAACGGAGCATACCGCCTCATGACTGCAGATGGCGACCTACTCATGATGCCGATCAATGGCAAGTTCTTAAAGAAGTATTATCCTTAATCAAGGATTCTTCTCATGATCAAGTTAACATTACACCTCTGATTAAGATCTTCGTGTCCAAAGTACACACAAAGAGAGCCTTTCTCTTCCTCCAAGCGAGATAACACAACTGTAAACCAGTAGGAACCTTGGTCACGTACTGGCTGTCCCGAAGGAGAATCAAGGTTATGCATATATTAACCAGATAATCTGACATCCTTAACGATTAAGGATAGAGGAAAATGTTGGCCTGTAAGCCCAACATAAATCCTCGACAACTCATCATGCTGAGGGGAATAGCATGGCTAGCCCAATTCAAACGGTAGTTGGTAAAGGCATATCAAACCCGTTGACAGCTGGGGGTTTGCTAAAAATCCTAAGGGACCTGTTCCCATTTGATTCCCCCTCCAATGTCACTTACCAATTCTCATCCATAGAATGGTAAGACCACATATACATTTTGCTGTTACATTAACATTAAACCTATGACAGCAATTCCCTCATTTCTCCCCGTGAGAACGAGACCTCCAAAGTCACTTACCAATTCTCATCCATAGAATGGTAAGACCACATATACATTTCGCTGTTACGTTAACATTAAACCTATGACAGCAATTTTCTCGTTTCTCCCCATGAGAATGAGACCTCCAAAGTCACTTACCAATTCTCATCCATAGAATGGTAAGGCCACAAATATATTCCGCTGTTACGTTAACATTAAACCTATGACAGTGATTCTCTCGTGAAAATGAGACCTCTTCCCAAATTCCATCACCAAATTTTTGAGCTTGGTGGCGTCTCAATCGGTTATGTCATTGCGACCTCTGAACCAGCAGACAGCTAAGTCTCAATTCTGAGCCCTGTTGACATTTACAAAAAACAGGTCTCGATACTTGTTGACATTTGCAAAAGACAAGTATCACCAATTTTTGAGCTTGGTGGCGTCTCAATCGGTTATGTCATTGCGACCTTTGAACCAGCAGACAGCTAAGTCTCAATTCTGAGCCCTGTTGACATTTACAAAAGACAGGTCTCGATACTTGTTGACATTTACAAAAGACAAGTATCACCAAATTTTGAAGCTTGGTGGCATCTCAATCGGTTATGTCATTGCGACCTCTGAACCAGCAGACAGCTAAGTCTCAATTCTGAGCCCTATTGACATTTACAAATGACAGGTCTCGATACTTGTTGACATTTACAAAAGACAAGTATCACCAATGTTTGAGCTTGGTGGCGTCTCAATCGGTTATGTCATTGCGACCTCTGAACCAGCAGACAGCTAAGTCTCAATTCTGAGCGCTGTTGACATTTACAAAAGACAGGTCTCGATACTTGTTGACATTTACAAAAGACAAGTATCACCAATTTTTGAGCTTGGTGGCGTCTCAATCGTTATGTCATTGTGACCTCTGAACCAGCAGACAGCTAAGTCTCAATTCCGAGCCCTGTTGATATTTACAAAAGACAGGTCTCGATACTTGTTGACATTTACAAAAGACAAGTATCACCAAATTTTGAAGCTTGGTGGCGTCTCAATCGGTTATGTCATTGCGACCTCTGAACCAGCAGACAGCTAAGTCTCAATTCTGAGCCCTGTTTACATTTACAAAAGACAGGTCTCGATACTTGTTGACATTTACAAAAGACAAGTATCATGAATTTTTGAGCTTGGTGGCGTCTCAATCGGTTATGTCATTGCGACCTCTGAACCAGCAGACAGCTAAGTCTCAATTCTGAGCCCTGTTGACATTTACAAATGACAGGTCTCGATACTTATTAACATTTACAAAAGACAAGTATCACCAAATTTTGAAGCTTGGTGGCGTCTCAATCGGTTATGTCATTGCGACCTCTGAACCAGCAGACAGGTAAGTCTCAATTCCGAGCCCTGTTGACATTTACAAAAGACAGGTCTCGAAACTTGTTGACATTTACAAAAGACAAGTATCACCAATTTTTGAAGCTTGGTGGCGTCTCAATCGGTTATGTCATTGCGACCTCTGAACCACCAGACAGCTAAGTCTCAACCCTGAGCCCTGTTGACATTTACAAAAGACAGATCTCATCTTTCGATCCGACAAGGACCGGTTTCGGGCTTGGTGGCGTCTCAACCAGTTATGTCATCGCGACCTCTGAACTGACAGATAGCCAAGTCTCATTATCCAACCCAACAAGAACTATGTTCTCAAGAAATTGCAATACAATTTGGAATCGCAATTCAGAAAGAAGAACAAGATTGGAGATTCGACAAAAGAAGAAAAAAAAAATTTTCATTCATTCCAAAAGGATAAAGTACATGGAGCTACAGGCGCACACTATAAGATCTGAGCCGCTCTCCAAGGGAGTCCAGCCTTGTCCTCCTGTCATCAGCAGCCTGGGCAAGCGCTTGCGACCTCAGCTCGGCCTCATTGAAATCCATTGCCTGGGTCAGACGAGCATCAACCTCCGCCAAAGTTGCCTTCTGTGACAATCCCTGCTGTGAGAGCTCTTCATTTTGAGCCTTGAGCTGCTCAAGCCGCGCAGTTTCTTCAAGACGCACCGGTTTAGCCTTGGATAAAAGAAGATTTGCTTTCCTGATCATTTCCTCAGCCTTCCCAATCTTGTCTTCAGCGTCAAGAAGAGCACTGGTGGAGGCGTCAATCGCATTTCTGACCTCTGCCTGCCTTGTTTCCAAGGATTTCAAGTCAGAAGAGATAGCCTTAGCAGCCTCTTAAGCGGCAAGCCGGGCCTCGTGCTTTTGAGCGACAAGACGCGTGAACCGCTCATCAACTATAGACTACAGGTCCGAACAGCAGAGACGGCGCCATTCCTCTACATCCTTCTCAAATTCATCCACCAGGAGTTCCAAAGCAGTAGCCTGGTGATACCCCTCAAAATCCCGAATACTTTCGATTCCATGGGAGAGGACCACCTTTAACATTGAGAACGACATAGTCGAGCCCTTCAAAACCAGGTCGATAGTTCGCCCTAAGCCTTTATAAAAGCTATCGACGAGGTCACCTATATAATCGTTCTCAACCTCAGCCACTTCTAGTAGAGAGGTAACCTCAGAGAAATCCACCAGCCTGATCGACACTATCGTGGAAGGAGCAATGGGAATATCAACAGCAGGACAGATTGTCAGTGATCTCTGCGGAGTCTTCATGGAAATCAGTGCGCTAGCCACCGCTGAGGTAGGGCTGGCAACCATCTCCTGAACAGCAGGCTCAACCACCAGAGTTGGGGAAGTAGGGCTTGTAATCACCCTCAGCTCCGCACTTGGCAAAATTGTCGGCACCTCTTTCGTTGATATAGTTGGGAGTGAGAACACCTCCGGAACTGCCACCCCATCAACCTCTGGTCCTTCGGTTGACTTGGGCCGATAAGAGGGCAGGTCGCCATATAGCGCATCCAACACAGCAGCATCCGCCACGGTCGAAGTGCTCATATCACCCCTGGACTCCCCAGGAAGATCAGCTGGTTCCCTTGAAGCTAATGCACCTTGAGGCTGAACACCTGTAATAAGACTGTGTTTAGACAGGACACAACATGCAATAGAAGCCAAGAGGTCAGGACAGTACCATAAGATGACGTCGCCTCAAACATCTCGACAGCCACATCAGTCTCCATGGGCTCCATCGGAAAATTCTTGGCAGAATCAACATGAATGGCCGACCCACTTTCGCTTGCCGAGTCTCCCATAGACCACCCAAAAGAGCTTGACGCTACAGGACTTCCTTTGAATGTCCCAGCGCCTGAGGGACCAATGTCGGTCACATCACCTCCTGACTCCTCCGGACGGGCAAAAGAACCAGCTTCAGTTCCATAAGTAAATAGGGGATTATAATGTTCCCCTTGCTCTCCAGCCGCCTCAGCTCCTGCATCAAAAACCAGATAGTAAGTCAATGGGAACACACAAAAAGGCGTATTATTTGGACGGAGTTAATCTTACCCAGACCCGGAGCAAATTCACCGCTAGTCGGTTCAGCAACCGACGGTTCAGCCGCTAATGGGGCAGCAGGAGGAATCGCTGTAGAGAGATAACCCTCTACGACAATCGTAGGAGCTTGGCGGCGGGGCTTCTTTGCCAACGATTTCCTACGAGAGCTACCTTCCCGCTTTCTTTTGAAGTGGACTTCAGAATCCTCTTCCTCCACTTCTTCTACACAACGAGGGGGAGCCGTCCCCATCACACCAGAGCCAGTTGCAGGAGTCTCAGCCCCCGCTCTCACCTCGAAGCGAGGACTCTCGGCATCTGAGGCCTCGCTGTCTTCCACAGCAACAAACTCCTCTATATCTGGGGTGCGAACCCTTTTGCCCTCCCTTTTCTCAGAAGCCTTCCGTCTCAGCCGCTGAGAAATTAACTTCACATCAGAACTGTTGACCTTGAATTCGAGAGGTGTGGAGTTGGAAGTGGCATACCACTGACAGAAGCACAGGGTCATTAGAAGATTGGGACTCTTCAACGGCGTACGCAGCCGCGCCCTAGTACCGCCTGTAGTAAAGAATCGCCAGGCACGGGCCCCGTCAATAAGACTCCCCATGAAGGCCAAATCAGGATTGGGGTTGCCCACATACAGTTGGTCATATCCAAACTGTCGAGCAAACCGACTTGAAACGTAGGGCTCCAAATAGCAGGTGTCCCCGCTTCTATACGATAAATGTGAGGGCCGGATGCTGACCAGCCACTCAAAAACTCCCCGGCTCAAGGAAGACCGCCCTTCCCCCGCATCTCGGAACTCCTCGTCATATCCTGCACCCCGAATACGGGGGAAACAGCGGAAGAGACCGTAAACGTCATATCGACGCACTAATTTACGGGCCTCAGCCACGTATTTCTTCAGCCACGAACATCCTTCGAATCGGCGGAGGAGCGCCGTTCGAACACCTTGCGGAGGGTCCTCTCCAGCTCCAATCAGCGAAGGATAATGTAAGGCGAACCACGCCATCAAATAGGTGTAGGGCAGACCTATCCTAGGATTGGGTCCGTCACAAGGAAAAATGGCCCCCTTTCCACGCTTCGTTGCTGGCGGCCTGCAAAAAGCCTCCGTTAATGCACGGAGGCCTCTTTGAATGCAGCACACCATAAACGGGAGAAGACCCAGACGGTGACCATGGACCAAACGAACGGCGGGCAGCAAAACATTCGGATGAATGATGTCACCCGAAGAAGATGGTACTACGCATTTCTTTAGCCAGACGGTTAAGAAACCGGCCAGCAGTGCCTCCTGAGACATAGGCTGACGAGCCTGATGATGGAAGCTCCGAAGGACACTACCCTTCTCATAGGGACCATCGTCTTCAGTTATGACAAGATCCCTTTGAAGGTGCATCTGCATCCGTTCAAAGATACCCCCATCAGCAACTCCGCAATGTGCTGCTTCAGGAGCATTCCTCATATCCGGGAACAAGTAATTCCCCCAGCTCTTCAAGCTACAGGAAGTGCCCTTGCTGCCACCATGGATGCCGGAACAAATGTGCAAGTGGCACATTAACTCCCGATAAGTCTCGAATAAGGCAGGCTCCTGCTTCTCCAGAAGAGCCAACTCCGCCTCGCACGGAAAGTATTCTTCATAAGGGAGAGACCCGAAAGGCAAAGCAGAGATTTCCCACATCTCATGCAAGGCCATACCCAACTCGCCGACAGGGGTAAAGAAAGTTCCTGAAGCTGGGCAATATAATTCAAAGATGACGTAAAAGCACGCCACATTCATCTCAATGCCATGGCAGGTCGCCCTAACGGCCTCATAGAGGTTCAGCCTCCCCAAATCCTCCTGGAAATGAGCAAGGATGTAGGTAGTCAAATCTGCCCACCGCGTCTTCGGAGGGTGAATCCAGCCTGGAGCCCTGAAATCAGTGGCCGGGTAGTTCCCATTAACCTTGAAGAATTGGTTGCCAAAGGTCAACGCCACTGCAGGATTTTCTCCCACTGGGATGTCTAGCGGCACATTCCCAGGATGTAGACCCATTATGCAACGAGGAGGCCCCGCTCTTGAATAACTAGGGGACTGAAGCATCAATCTCCCTATGTGGACGGAGTCGGTATTTCGGCTCACATCCCATGCCATCTTCCGAGCCTGTGTCTCACACACTGGAAGGAAGACAGAGAGAAATGCCGCTTGTTGGATGGATGGTAAAACTTCTCATTGTCCAACTGGAAGATCCATTGCCCTTCTCCTGCATGTAGTTGGTGATCAGGATCTGGCGCGGCGTCTCCAAACATGAAGTCAGGCTTCCTATAAGTCTGACGGTCAATGTCTTCAAGAGGAGCTGTGGTCAGGATACTCCTCGTGGTATATTGATCACCACTATGAATGAGCGTGTCTCGAATGATGGAGCTTCGCTCGCTAAACAGAGAAGCTTGCCCTTGAAATTGCAAGCTGATGTTGCCATCAACTCCGCTGGTCATCCCAAACAGATTGTTCAAGGGACCGGGAATGTAGTGCACTGCAAGAACAAAACGAACTATGATTAGTTCACCAGCCAAGCGAACATGAAGACATAAATTTCACCAAGGCATAGTCTCGCCCAGTGAGCAAAGCCGGCAAGGCGATAGCTTCAACAAAGCTTAATCTCGCGGACAAGTCTGCATTTTGCAGAAAATGCTCAAGTATTAACTTCGCTTAAGCAGAAAGTGGTATAGCCCTAAGGGCTGACGTCATCAAAAGGGCATTATGGTCAAAAATCATTCTTGACGGCCATGATTGAGGGGACAGACCCATATCCTATTGTTCAACAGGATGAAGACAGTCTAAGGGATAGCTTCGCCTAGAAGCTTAAAGAAGAACTCTTTAGTTCTTGAATTCCCGTTCGAGAAAATAAGGGAAATGCAGGGAAATGGATTCCCTAACAATACCAGATCATAATTTGATCATTTTTGGGTTCATCCAAAGACAGCCAGACATCGGCTTTAAAAGAGAGACGACATTCTCTAATCGAAAGGGAAAGATCCCTACCAGCGATTGGTCGTTCGATGACCGGAGGAGGAGAGGGACCCTCCGCTGCACAAGTTGTCACTTCTTTCCCCGCTTGTCTCTTGGGCGCCATTGAAGAACTATGGAAGTTCTTGAATTCTTGAAGAAGAAAGAAGAAGAAGAGTCAAGTGCTCTGAAAAATTCAAACAGAAATGATGACTCTCTCTCTCAGCCCAATCGGTCTTTTATAGGCCAATCAGCGCCTGAAACGACGCCTCGTAAATAGTACAGGCTGTCGTTTCAAATTAATTTGAAACGCCGCCTAAAGCGCCTTCCCGAGAAGCGCTGATTCAGCCACTAAGGCTTAACCTCGCCAATGAGCCAAAGTGCGGACTTCGCACGAGTTCATCAAGAACTTCGCCAAAAAGATTGCCTTAGCCCACTAAAGGCACAGTTCGCCGATATGCCAGCATCGTGCGAAGCTCATTCAAAAAGGACCCTGTCCTTAACTCTGCACAAAGTTTAGCCCCGCTATGGCCAAATTCTCAATGAAGGCAGGTTAAAATCAGATGAGCAGAAAATGAACTTTCATTAATTTAAAAGGAAAGGTACATAGATACTACATCAAAGTTGTATTTCATACAACAGATTCAGTTGCTCAACAGGATAATTTGCGCAAAAGGCATACAGGTGGTTTTATCTGCTTCCAAATCAGACCAACTGGACACGAAAGGCCTTCCTCCTGCACAAAGGCCGTAACTAGTTGTGCCACAAGGACAGGGCCATAATTTTTCACATAATGGCAGATTTTGCCACCAGGAAACTGGATCACCTTCGATGAAAATCGACAATGAACTTATCACCGCCAACACGATAGATCACCTATAATGGGAATTGGCAGTGATGTCAGTGATCTCACAGGTGTGACGTCCACTTTCCCGAAGCGGATTATCTCCAACGAAGCGGCTACCAGCCTCACCTCAGAATGAATCATCTCGAATGAGCGACTGCCAACAGCCTCTGAGACACACATCAGCTGCCCCAAGTTGCTCCTCCTGCTTAAAAGTAAAGCTTCAACCGGGAAAGAATAAGGCAACTTTTCGGTCTCTTTCATCAAGACACAAGATCGGCAATGCAAAATTGGAGCAAGTTAGCAGTTAAACACAGAAGACACTGTAAAAGCGCTAAAGCCGAATTCTTGGGGGCGAAGAATTTTGATTTCAGTTAAAGCAGAGGATAAGCCTCGCTCGCACAGCAGTGATGGGCTAGCTCAGCAAACGCCAAGTCCTAGCCTCGCCTATATGGCCAAGCCAGACTGATCCTATGGGACGCAGTCTTAGCCTCACCTATATGGCAAGACTGGCTCAACCTTGAAGATACCAAGTCCCAAGTTCTGCCTGTGCAGCGGACTTAATATGCAATGATCTTTCTGTGATCAAGTCAGAATGATAACTTCGTTGGGGAAGCTATGTCAAAATCCTTCTCTGCAGACCAGTCAATTGCAAGATGAAGAACAAGGGAAACTAATCCCTGAAGCAGCTGTCAAAGCTAAATTAAGGGAGATGAATTCCCTAAAATCGGTGAAGTCGTTGAATGATCAAGACTTACCGGTCCTTGGCCAGGTAA
This sequence comes from Agave tequilana, assembly GCA_038442645.1. Lineage (NCBI taxonomy): Eukaryota > Viridiplantae > Streptophyta > Magnoliopsida > Asparagales > Asparagaceae > Agave > Agave tequilana. The sequence goes on along the minus strand of JAVJIF010028822.1, from coordinate 14,380 downwards.
TAACCAGAGTGGACATTCCCACTAATTCAAAGATCTGAGTATCTCTCTCAACCAAGAGAAGAGAAGAAGAAGAGCAGATCGCTTCTCTTCAGAGGACCTCAAGCGTCCTATTTATAGGCCTCATGGCCTGAGCGCTGCCACCTCAAGCGTGGAAGCACGAGCGCATTTAAGGCATTTACTGCGCCTTGAGAAAAGGGACGGTTTCCCTTGGAACCGTGCAAAGGGAAAAACGTCTCCCTCATAAAGGCACTTATGGCGCCTTGAAGAAAGGGAATATCCTCCCTTGGAAACGTGCAAATCAAAGAATATCTCCCTCGATCAGTGCGAGAGAAGAAGTAATCCATCTCGTAACCGGCCCACGGCAGTTGGCCTCGGGAAAGCAACAGATGTTCCAGAGCGAACCTACCTAGCCGCGAAGCTACCCAGACGCGAGTCTACATGATTCCTCGTCGAATCTACATCCCAAAGCAGGATCCAAAGCGAAGCTGAACTCAACCATCATGGCGACGTTCATACTCCACACACCACCAATCAAAGCAGTTCAAAGTATTTCGAAGTCTGGACTATTGCAGACTTTCAAAAACTTTGAAGGGGGTCTTGTTGACACTTAAAAAAGACAAGATTCTTATTGGTCCGAATAATGTCTAAACTTGTTGATATTTACAAAAGACAAGTGACAGACGAGCTGAAGACCAGTTTTCACCCATCTCCGAGGGACAAGGAAGCAACTTGGACTCCACTGATCCAGCAAGCAGACAGTGAACCCGGATTGTTTCTGAACAGACCTCAGCAGGTCTAAGATGCTAGCACTTAGCATTACATGAGCCCAAAGGGATAGCCTCGCCTGAGAGGCTAGTATCATTCGGCTTCGCCTCGAAGCCATCCAAAGCCTCGCCAGGAAGCTAACTCGCAACTTTGCCACAGAGGACTTCCAACTTCGCCAAAGGGTTTCTTTCGGACTTCGCCAGAAGCTGCCTCTAGCTCCGCTACGAGCTCAATGCGGGCAGCTCCGCCATTGGTCTGCTATGGTCAACCTTTGACCAATTAAATGTCCAGATGAGATCGGATCCAATCAGATCAAATCCAATTAAGATCAAATCAGAGATCAAATTTGGCAGTTAATTGCCACAATCTCTTGACTCTCCTAAAACGAGTAAGAAGATCAGGGGAAATCCTCCAACGATATGGAAAGGATCAAGAAGATCAACCGACCTGCCAATCCTAACTTCACAGAAGCCGATCTTAGCCTCGCAGCAAGGCTACTTTCCGGATTCAAACAGATTCGATTCAATCTGTTTCTATATTTTTAAGGGACGATTATACCCTTGCTCTCCCTATAAATAGCCCATCAGGGGTACAAGAGAGAGGGCCGGATTTTCTGAGAAGACTCCACAAGCAGAGACTTCTTCAAAAGCACCGTATGCTCTCGAATTCAGAGATCTTTTAGAGAATTGCTTTCTATATCCAGGGTGTTGATACCCTAACGTCGTCCTTCCTCTCAAGGAATCTCTGGAACCAGGCGAGAAGGAATTCCTAATTGAAGGCGATTTTGAGAAGCAGCAAGAGGGTCTACCAACCTTCTATTCTCTGATTCCCGGAACTAGGCGAGAAGGGAATCTCATCGCTCGCATCGTCAAAGGGACAAAGTGGTCGCGCGCTGACCAGACTCCTTCGGCACACTTCTCCAGAATCTCTGAGGAGATCTACTTGTAATCTTTTTAAGAATACTTGTAATTTAGCTCCTCAAACCCTTTTTATTGTAAGTTTTTCCCCTTTGCAAACATAATGGAAAACAAGAGGTGTACTTTTAACTTGATCAGCGGAAGAGTACTATTAAGGATAGTACTTTTTCAGGAATCTGTCATTGATCGGCATCATGAATGTATCGACATTTGCAGTTATGAGGCGATATGATCCATTTGAGTAGACTGATTCTACTACAAATGGTCCCTCCAATTTGGGCTGAAATTTCCCTTTTGTCTTGTGTATCATCACTATAGGTCTTCTGACGGTTAAGACAAGGTCACCTTTCTTGAAAGTTCGCACTTTAACTTTCTTGTTGAAGGCTCTGGTAATCCGAGCTTGGTAGAGCTCGATTTGTTGTTAGGCCTGCAGACGTTTATCATCTAAGGCCTCCAATTCTTGGAGTCGCTGTCGAAGCTTCTCCTCATTTTTCATCTCCGCTGTCAAGGCGACGCGTAGAGACGGAATTTGGATTTCCAGTGGAAGCACGGCTTCACACCCATATACCAAAGAAAATGGTGTAGCTTTAGTTGGGGTTCGAACAGTCGTGCGATAGGCCATAAGCGTTCACCTAGCTTGTCGTCCCAGTCACGCTGACTTTCCGAGATGAATTTCTTGAGAAGTTTGCCGATGGTTTTGTTGAAAGCTTCTGCGAGACCATTAGCGGCGGGGTAGTATGCCGTTGAGGACACACTTTGGATTCTGAACTTAGCATAGAACCTCTAGAAAGCCTGACTGACGAACTGGGGTCCATTGTCATGGACGATTCGCCGAGGTACCCCAAAACGGTAAATGACGTGATGTTTAACGAATTTGATCACATCAGATGACTTTACCTCCTTCAAAGGAATGGTCTCAGCCCATTTGGAGAAGTAATCGGTTATGGCTAAGATAAACCGATGTCCTTTTGATGATGGTGGGCTGATATGGCCGACTACATCCATCCCCCACATCTCAAATGGCCAGGTAGAGGTCGTAGAGTGAAGGTATCCTGGTGCTTGATGGATGAAATCGCCATGTACTTGACAGGCGTAACATCTTTTGGCATAAGTGATGGCGTCAGCGATCATCTTAGGCCAATAATATCCCAACCTTTGGAGTCGAAAGGCAAGTTTTGGGCCAGGTTGATGGGCTCCACACATGCCGTCATGGGCTTCTTTCAATACCTCATGTGCCTCTTTTTGTGAAAGGCAGAGAAGCAAGATCCCGTCATGCGATCGACGATACAATGTTCATGTGAACGCATTATAGTAGAATTTGGGAGCTTTCCTTCTAATGGCAGCCGCTTCTTTGGTGTCTTCAGGCAGGATGCCGTACAAGACATAATCGATGTAACGCCCCGATCCTAAAGATACGGAGACGTTATGGCGACGCATATACGCGAGGAAAAATACCCCTCGTATACGCGCTAAGCCTAAATTGTAACCTGAACAAGCTATAAATTGGAAGCATAATAATCAATGGTCACTGCAATAATACATATAAGACTACACAATGATAGCAGATGAATAATGACAAGAGATGGCAGGTGAAAGCAATAAGGTAGAATCAAAGATGGCAGATAAAAAAGAGATGAGGATACCAGAAATGGAAGAATGAGCATCCAGTTCCTCGCAAGACGTACCGTCTCGTCGAACACCTGCACATTAGAAACAATCGTCCAATAGCTGGACGTGCAAATCCAGGGTCGTCAGAACGCGACCATAATGAGTGTGTGTGTAAAGGGGGAAACAGCTCGTGCAGAAGAAACCATGTGCATATATAATAGTAAGAACAACTGCAAATATAAGATAATCAAATAACATGTTACATAAGCAACTGAATAACAATGCAATAATATACATGATAGCAACACGAATAAGTATAGCAAGAATAAGAGTACATGTACAAGACAAGTAAAACAACTGTAGCAAACAACAGATGTCTAGAAGTGTAACCTATCACATGTCACTAGGCTGGTATCCAAGTCTGGTCCTGGTTATAATCATGGGTCTATCATAATGATATAAATAGATATACAATCAGGTAATTACAGTCAGTCACAAGGCATCAACAGTTTATTATTAATTATGTCAGCGAACACCAATTGTCACATGTAATAGACGCATCCCATACTACGCCTACCACACATGTCAATCGATGCCCTTAAGTTATTGAAACTGATCGGTTGGAGACATTGTCCATGCTTTAGGTGGGTCCCGTGCATACCCGGGACCACGGCCCAGACTCCTGGCGCTGAACCAGGACCTACCGCAAGGTAGTCAGGAACATGTATAACAGGAATAAAACAGGACGGGGTGCCAGTCACCCCACGGGAACCCTGCAGTGGAACCCTCTTTCGGCTGCGCAACCTAAATCCTAGGTCCACCCAAAATACGGGCGCTGTCTCCTCCATCAATCTCCCCAGTCCCAGTGCAACTTGTTTGTTATCATGTTTTAGTTTATCAGATTATTTAATATACATGTTACTTAAATCACTGGGATGACTCAGTGGTAGTCACGGTAACAATAACAACATGTGAAAGCCAGGATACCGGTATAACAGGAGTACAACATGTCAAGTAACAGGATACCGGTGTAACAGGAATATGTAACAAGTAAACATGCGGGTGTTGTCACCGTGTAATAATATTTTCCCAGCAAATTTCAGTAACATGAACATGATAGTTGTCAGCTAGAATACCAAGTATAATCAGTCAAGTTCTCATGTAAACCAGATATTCAGGATAAGTAATAACCTAATGTCATGAATAGAATAATCCAAGTAAAATATGGAATCAACATATATCCTCAAAGTCGTCAATATATCCATCCTCTAAGTCGTCAATAAATGATCTCACCAACTGATAAATAATGACTGCTATCTAATAACTCTGAAGTACAACATTACCGACATCGAATAGATCACCATCATAATAACTCATCTCTACTAATTGAAGTAATCAAAACTAAACATGAAGCATATGGTATATCATCGAGATCAACAAGTCAATGGATACCGAAATCATAATGAAGTAAAGGAATCATCCTCAAACAACACGTGGTCTAGAATACCTACTCCTGATACTCAACATCAACAAAATATCATCTAAACAAATCTCAAATGCTCACAACTATAAACCAATTATGTCAATCTCATCTTAATGTAGATCAGACTTCGTTATAAAGAATGTAAATTCCAGATAAACTCTAACTCAAGATCTATCCAAATCACGATCCAACTAAAATAGTCACATCTCAATACTGGTCAATATCCAATGTAAATAACATAAATCCAAATTCGATCCAAACTCCAACTATGTCTATATACTGATCCAAGTATCAAGTATTCCAATCTCTAACATCATAACAAGTCCACCATCAATATCCGAATGAATCATCACCTAAGTTATTGCCAATAAAAGAATAACAAGTCTGGAAAGTACTCTACATGAGATATATCATCTGTCCTCAAATACTCGAATAAATTCTTACTGAATTATCACCAAGTGAGGAATACCAAGTCTGATAATTGTTTGGGTAAATTGTAGATCATAAACCACAATCACGAACCAATCTAACATAAGATCAACCTAGTGTACAGTCCAAGTCCCTTTACAATTAGTCCCCGTCTGCAACAGTAATCATCTATTCATGAAATGATATAACTCTAATATCTCAATGTCCAAGTACAAAATTCATATATATCTAATGCTCAACCAAGTACTTAATCTATCCAATCAATAGATCGAGTCAAGTCATAGCCTAAAGGTATATCAAACTAAGCCCAAGCCAACAGGGACAACTACCAACACATGAAATAACGCTAATACAAGCAAATATCAACTACATGAATACAGTGGATAATCGTAAATATTTAATGAAGAGGTACAAGTAATCAAACTGACAAAATATAACGGAAAGTCACATGAAATGATAAGATCAACATGTAAGGTATACCGACAACGGTAAATACACAAAAACGAACACTCACATGAAATGATGCAGTTTCGGAGCCGAATCGCCGTCTGATCTTCACTGCATGGACTGGCACTGATTTACGGATCATCCTATGAATCGGTCTTCGAATCTCCTGTGTGTCGGGTCCAGATAGATACAAATCTGAATATGTCGTTACCGAGTTCGGATCGTCTGAGCGGTCCGAAACGCTGTAACACGTAGCTAATTGAGATTTTATCGATTGAAATAGAGTTCAGAATTCTTAGTCTCAATGCGATCCGCTGTAGCAAGGGCTCGAGCGGGTCGTGATCCTCAGGGAAGGATGCGATGCAAGCTTTTGCGGCAGATTCCTCGTATGCTTTGAGTAAACACAGAAGAGATTAGATTTGAAGAAAATATGGATTAAGAAACATGTTTTACTGATCTACTACCACAACCCACTATGCAAGTCTTGGATGTTGAATTTCATCTTGAGATAAATGTGATTTACCCTAGGTTATTAAGAGTGATTCAAGTAAGAAAATACGATACTAGATTATAACTAAGTTACATTATTAAAGACTAAACAAGTTTCATCCTAACATCTAAGTACAGCTTAAGAAAAGATTAATCTTAAATTTAGGCTGTCCTAGTTCTTAAGCATGAAGTCATGAGGAGTCCTTTAAATGTGCAACCTAGATTAATAGATCTAGTTATCCGTTTTATCTTCAAGAAAAACAATTACTAAACCTAGGGTTTCTAATGGATGGTCATCAATCGATTCAAATCCTACTTGCCTTAGGGTTGCTTAAGTGATCAGCAAACCATACAAAGAATTAGTTGGACATCATCTTTTTTTTATAATTTATTATTTTTTTTTATTTTTGATTAGAAGAAGAAGAAGAAAGAAAACACGAGATCACAGATGAAATCGAAGAGAATAAAAACAGAGAAAATAAATAAAATAACAAGAATTAAATGTGCAAAAGAAAGTAACCTTTATTGCAGATGAGATCTCCAATTACAAAGTTCCTTCTTCTTCCACAACGAGCATGAAAATAAAAATTACAACTTTGAAATAAAAGTGACTAAAGAAAAAACCCTAATCGTCTCTGAATGCCCCTCCCTGTTGCGACTGCACGGATATTTATAGTGTAGAATGTAGAGGAGTCCCGGATAGAAGTGCCAACGGAATATGGTACCCATCTCTATCCAAACTGCCGCGGATGCGCGGCTTTTGCCGCGCCTCCGCGGCAGTTTAGTGGCTGCTGGCCACGCGCTTTGGCGCGTGGCCTCTCCTGGTCCGTCCATGTGGGCTCCTGCTTCTAGAAGTGTGATCCAGGCCTTTTAATCTAGATTTTCGAGATAACTTGGTAATCAAGTTACCCTTAATCCAGATTTCTTCAAATCTTCTCTTCACGAAATTTCTCTTTATCTTGGCCTTTTATCCTCATCCTGCAGTGTTTAGAGTTGAATAGAAGTCTATCCTTCCCTAATCTCTGATATTCGCAACTTTTAGCCCTTGTATTTGCATTTTGACTCTTTGTATTTGCGCTTTTTTCACCTGGGCTTCAAACATGGGCTTGGATCTGGGCTTTTGGGCTCTTTAAGCTTTATTTATTTATTAAATATAATTCGAGGCCTGCACACATTAAATAACGAAATATTAATAAATGTGCATTATAATATGATAAATGTGCAAATGTGATGGTATATATGATGACAATTATGCATTTTTCACTACCTATCACACCCCCACACTTATCTTTTTGCTCGTCCTCGAGTAAAAATCAAAAAGAAAGAGAAAATCTAACTAGCTAACTCACTTTCGTAGGAATCACGGTTGCACTTAGTATGTGCAACAAGCCGTTAAACCCCTAGGTTACCCTAGAGGACGAGTGTTGTCTCGTGAGGGTTTTCAGCGGATTACACCCACAAAATCCATAAAAAGGAAAATATTTGAATTATATTTGAAGAGACTAAGTAGTCTATAAGTTTTAGGATTATCATTTTTATTCATTCTTCAAACCTGGTCTTTATAAAGTCAATTGTTATTCATTTTAGGTAAGGATTAAAATTGAATTTCTAATATAGTCTTTTTCGTTACCAAAAGTCATATGCACCCTTGTGAATCTAGGAATTCCTTAACTTGGACTCTCATGCCTCTTTATTATTTTTATAACATCATCTAATTTTCTTTCGTGTAAGTATCAAGGCTTCTTGAGGCCCTCATACCTAACTAATTGACTATTAGATGTGTTAATATAATTTTTTTTTTTTTCAGCATGTATAACTCATCTAATTTTCTTTCGTATAAGTATCAAGGCTTCTTGAGGCCCTCATACCTAACTAATTGACTAATAAATGTGTTAATACATATATTATATTTCTTAGTCTTCTTAGGCTTTCTAATCCACCCATGTAACGAACTTAAAGTCGGTGGCTCCCAAACCGGTTGGCTTTAGGGCACCAGGTGAGAAAACACCCCGCGGACTCAAATTCGAGTGAACTAGGCCCCAAAACTAAGGACTTTATTTTATTTACTCACCTTTAGGCATGAATACTTATGCTTCTTGAGGCACATGTATCAGCTTAATTGGTGATATTATTATTATTATTATTTTTTTTTTATTTTTTTTTTAAGAGGCACAAGGTCTTTGTCTTAGAATCCTAGATATGCATTTGGTATGCACATTTCATTAAGGTAAAAATCAAGACTAATTATTTATTCAATTTCTCTCCTATACCTAAAAATTAAACAATTTATTTATTTTGACCAAGTTTTTAGAAATCCTAATCATGATTTTCCTAATCCTTAAAACTAACTTAGATTTCTTTCAAAAAATAAGTCAAAATATTTCCTTTTTATAACATTTTTTTTTTAAATATTTATTAAATTTTTTTTTTTTGTTAAAAAATTTTTTTTTTTTTTTTGTTAAAAAAAATTTTTTTTGTTTTTTTTTTTTAAATGTTAGAACAAATAAAGAGAAAAATATATATATATATATTTTTTATCTTTTCTATGTTAGTAAACCCTCCCCCACACTTATCTCATGCATTGTCCTCAATGTATGAAATGCATGAATGCATGAAGAAAAATGTAAAGAGAGGCAAAGAATAATAGTATACCATAATATGTACAACACATGTATCACTCTCACCTAGAGCTGCTTAGGATTCATCCCTCTAGCTCGTTTCCCATCATTCCAATGGGTTCTCTTATAAGGCACAATGGGGAGACCAACATTTTTGTTTTAACTTTCTCTCCCCCCAGTTTCATCTTCTTTAGGTTCTTCCTCATCATATGTCCACCTCCATTATTCAAAAATTCATCACACCTTTCAGTTGGAACTTCCTTACCGAGAAATTCTAGCTCAGTTCCGTACATCTCCTCAAAACTTAAATCAACACTTTTCCCTGGAAGTGAATAATTAACCAACATCTCCTTAATCGGTGTATCTAAACATAGGAGTTCTTCTTCAAAGAGACTTTCGAAAGTTAAGTCAATCGGAGTTTCTTGAACTATATTCTCATGCGATATTTCAGTGCTTGGCTCTTTGAAGATACTTAGATCAAATCTTCGTTTTTTAAAGGGAACTTTAAAATTATAATCCTCAACATGTGTCATCTTATCACTAAAATCGCACTTATCCTCAAATAACTTGTCAAGAAATAGAGACTCATTTTCACTTTCTTTTTTCAAAATGTTCTCGATGAAGTTCACCTCAAATGTTTGGTCTTTAATCTTACGAGATTGGTTTTCCAGGTTGAAGACATTGACCTCTTTAGTCATGTTTCCAAAGGTCAACCTCATTGATCCATTCCTACAATTTATGATTGCATTTGCAGTTGCAAGGAACGGACGCCCTAGGATAACGGGAGTTTGAGACCGAAGAGTGGATACAGGTTCGGTCTCCAGAACAACAAAATCTACTGGGTAGATAAACTCCCCAACTTGGACGAGCACATCGGTAATTTCTCCTTTGGGAATTTTTATGGATCGGTCAGCCAATTGGATTGTAACCTTAGTCAGACTAAGTTCGCCCAACCCCAGTTGTTGGTAAACTGAGAAGGGGAGTAAGTTGATACTTGCTCCCAAATCAAGAGTGCATGCTTAATTGCAGTTTGACCTATTGTGCAAGAGATGGTGGGGCAACCAGGGTCCTTATACTTGACAGGGATCTGGTTAGACAATAGCTCACTAATGTTAGTGGCTAGAAAAACCTTCTTGGGCACATTAGTCTTTCTCTTCTTTGTGCACATGTCCTTAATAAACTTGGCATACTTAGGGACTTGTTGAATTGCATCAAGAAGAGGTATATTGATCTTGACTTGATTAAAATCTCTCGTACCTTATCCATTTGTGCACATTGCTTATCTTTAAGCCTATTTGGGTAGGGTGCGATGGGCTTGTGCATATCTTCGGCTGACTTGTCTTTTTTCATGTTGTTGGCATTAAGTTGGGATGGAGTGGGATCAGGCAAGCTGAATGCTTGTTTAGAACTTGATGGTGTTGATACTTGGTTATCAACTTGTTTTCCCGACCGCAATGTATGAATCGCATTGCACTGACTCATATGATTCTCTTCAGCCAAGTGAGCTTGACTAGAGTTCCTAGGGTTTGGGAATGGTTGACTAGGTAGAGTACCCTTTTGCCTTTCTTGCTGATTCATTTGCATCTCTATCCTAGTCAAGACTTGAGCCAGCGTGTCATTGCTTTTAACGATGGTGTCCACCTTTCTTTCCAGATTAGAGAGCCTTGTTTCCATTTGTGAATATTGAAAAGAGGGTGGAGGATTTTGATAGGGCGGATTTTGGAAATTGTTGGAGAATTTGGCCTAGTTTGATCATTGTTACTTTGGCCCAAGACAAATTGGGATGGTTTCTCCAACCGGGATTGTAGGTGGGCGAATATGGATTGTTGGCGGGCGGAGTGTTGGTGGGCCTTGTGAAGGCCGCACTCATATGTTCGGGCAAGCTTTGATGCGCGATAAAAACAGGACATTCCTCGAACACATGGTTCATATCTTGACAATAAGTATAGCCCGCCGAAGTTGTTGGGCTGACTTGGTTCACAGAGACTGGCTCTTTAGTTTCAAGAGCCTCTAGTCTTCGCATAACAGCAGCTAACTTAGCATCGGTTGCTATGTTGGCCTCAATGGAATGGATACCTCCTTTTGAAGAAGTAGGGTCATTAGTCCTAGATTTTTCAGGAGTAGGTTCCCATTGGATGGTATTTCAGCTAATTCCTCATACAATTTCCATCCATCAGTTTCGTCCTTTTTCAGAAATCCTCCTTGACACATGGATTCTAACAACGTTTTAGTTTGATATTCTAATCCATCATATAGAACTTGGCATAATCGCCATTTCTCTATCCCATGGTGAGGGCATTGGGCAAGGAGGTCCTTGAAACGTTCGAAGTATTTCCAAAAGGGCTCATTGGCTGTCTGCTTAAACTGTAGGATATTCTTCCTAATCAATGCAGTCTTGTGAACAGGATAAAATTTCTTTAAGAATGCCTTAACAAAATTATCCCAAGAAGATATAGAACCGGCCTCTAGACTGTAGAGCCATTTCTTTGCTAAATCCTTCAAAGCAAAGGGGACAAACCTAAGTTTGATGTCATCTTTCCCTAACTTAGGAATATTCATCATGAGACATACTTCCTCAAATTCCCTTATGAAGAAGTATGCATCCTCGGAGTCAAGTCCATGAAATTTCGGAAGGGTGTTGATGTATTGTGGCTTAAGCTCAAATGGGTCAACACCTTCATCGTTAAGCTTGATGCAAGAAGGAAGAGAGGTCCTAATAGGATAGAACCTATCTTGGAGTGATATTGGTTGTGCCATGTGTGGGTCGGGCTTGAGCTCGGGTGGTGAACTAGTTCTAGTTAGCCTGGATGTAAGTGGGTCTCTCGACAAGCGGGCATGCACAATTAGCAAACAAGTTCACCCAATCAATCAATAAAAAAGAAAAACAATCAAAAGTCCTAATCTAGGGTAAGCCTTGACCTAGACGACTCCTAACTTTAGACTGTCCTTAGGAGGTCTACTGTCGACGTTAACCACAAGCTAATCGGCCAGGTAGGTGGCAAGACCGGTGGGAGGTTTTCCGTCAGAGACGTTCCTTAATTAAATAACCACCGTTCTTCGGGCTTTCGGCCCTCAATCCCCTGCCTAGACACCGATTTGACAAGGGTTAATTTCGAACAATTTTCCTTCTTCGGTCAATCTCCTATTGAGTCCGAGTTACCTTAGGGCCAACGTCTAGTCAAGTTTTACTTAGGGTTAGGGTTGTGAGTGTGACTGATATGATTTGTGGGCCAAGGAAGGGTGATGAAATCCCCACCTTATCTTTGTTATAGGTTATGCCCTTAAGATGGATTAGTGTACGTGTAAAGCGGTAGAAAAGTAATCACTCAAGAAAGCGGTAAACAACCAAGAGTGCTTCCTAATCTATATGCTTATGCAAACGTACCTTGTCGCCAGCACTCTTCAACAGAATTAAAGAATTAAAAATAGACACGTGCCCTAAAATGCAAGAGTCTAAAAATATTTTTTTTTTATTCAACAAATAGGTTAATGTTAATTATTAGCGGTTGCAGAGTGATCACAGAGAAGTAATAATACAGCAGAAAATAGAATTTTGCACTGCAGAGCAACCTGCAGAAAAATCTATCAGTAGTCAACTACAACTGCCGCGGACCCGCGGCTTTTGCCGTGGAAACGCGGCAAAGTTGTAGGTCCAGATGCTCTGCCTTCGAGGCAGAGGCACTGGATTGCAATATGTGTCTTCTGCTGTTCTGTTTCTGCTTCCTATTCTCTGTACCTGCAACAGAAAAGAAAGAATGATTAGAACGAGGAAATCGTGCCGTTCCTTCCCCGGCAACGGCGCCAAAATTTAATTGAGATTTTATCGATTGAAATAGAGTTCAGAATTCTTAGTCTCAATGCGAATCCGCTGTAGCAAGGGCTCGAGCGGGTCGTGATCCTCAAGGAAGGATGCGATGCAAGCTTTTGCGGCAGATTCCTCGTATGCTTTGAGTAAACACAGAAGAGATTAGATTTGAAGAAATATGGATTAAGAACATGGTTTTACTGATCTACTACCACAACCACTATGCAAGTCTTGGATGTTGAATTTCATCTTGAGATAAATGTGATTTACCCTAGGTTATTAAGAGTGATTCAAGTAAGAAAATACGATACTAGATTATAACTAAGTTACATTATTAAAGACTAAACAAGTTTCATCCTAACATCTAAGTACAGCTTAAGAAAAGATTAATCTTAAATTTAGGCTGTCCTAGTTCTTAAGCATGAAGTCATGAGGAGTCCTTTAAATGTGCAACCTAGATTAATAGATCTAGTTATCCGTTTTATCTTCAAGAAAAACAATTACTAAACCTAGGGTTTCTAATGGATGGTCATCAATCGATTCAAATCCTACTTGCCTTAGGGTTGCTTAAGTGATCAGCAAACCATACAAAGAATTAGTTGGACATCATCTTTTTTTTTATAATTTATTATTTTTTTTATTTTTGATTAGAAGAAAAGAAGAAGAAAGAAAACACGAGATCACAGATGAAAATCGAAGAGAATAAAAACAGAGAAAATAAATAAAATAACAAGAATTAAATGTGCAAAAGAAAGTAACCTTTATTGCAGATGAGATCTCCATTACAAAGTTCCTTCTTCTTCCACAACGAGCATGAAAATAAAAATTACAACTTTGAAATAAAAGTGACTAAAGAAAAACCCTAATCGTCTCTGCATGCCCCTCCCTGTTGCGACTGCACGGATATTTATAGTGTAGAATGTAGAGGAGTCCCGATAGAAGTGCCAACGGAATCTGGTACCCATCTCTATCCAAACTGCCGCGGATGCGCGGCTTTTGCCGCGCCTCCGCGGCAGTTTAGTGGCTGCTGGCCACGCGCTTTGGCGCGTGGCCTCTCCTGGTCCGTCCATGTGGGCTCCTGCTTCTAGAAGTGTGATCCAGGCCTTTTAATCTAGATTTTCGAGATAACTTGGTAATCAAGTTACCCTAATCCAGATTTCTTCAAATCTTCTCTTCACGAAATTTCTCTTTATCTTGGCCTTTTATCCTCATCCTGCAGGTGTTTTGAGTTGAATAGAAGTCTATCCTTCCTTAATCTCTGATATTCGCAACTTTTAGCCCTTGTATTTGCATTTTGACTCTTTGTATTTGCGCTTTTTCACCTGGGCTTCAACATGGGCTTGGATCTGGGCTTTTGGCTCTTTAAGCTTTATTTATTATTAAAATAATAATTCGAGGCCTGCACACATTAAATAACGAATATTAATAAATGTGCATTATAATATGAATAAATGTGCAAATGTGATGGTATATGATGACAATTATGCATTTTTCACTACCTATCAGTAGCCAAACATACAAATAAATATAAATATACACTTAACACACTCCCTAGCATACTGACACATGCGCGTACACTCACGTACACATACACATGCAAGTATACACATACCTACACCTATACATACATATATATACATAAACCCACCTTTACATAATTATATAAATATATTATTATATACATTAATAGAAACTCTCACACACCATGCAAAAAGCCCCACACATAAATAAATTCCCACCTACACACTCACGCATGCATGCAAAAACCCACCTATGTACACACCAATAAACAATTACATGGACTTCCCAATTATTACAA
>JAVJIF010028820.1:0-16988 GCA_038442645.1 Agave tequilana | reverse complement strand
ATCATCCCATTAGCCATCCTTATTTTAGCTGAAGAAGGATGAGATCGCTTTTCTAAACAAAAGAAAGATATTTTTTTAACCAAACCTATCCCATTTTCCCATTTGTCATTAAAACAATTTTGTCTCTCTTTCTTCTTTCCCTTTTTCTTCTCTTTCATATGCAAACAAAGCACTTGAGCTCATGGAAGAAATTTCTTCAACTCTTCTTCGTCTTTATGGCTCTTCATCTCACTTCCATCTCGTCCCAAAAACCTAACATATATGTAATTGCAGTTTGCTGCAACTAGGCTTTTTTTTTTGCAGCTGTAGTCACAGTTCCACTGACACTGCAGTGAACCAAATAGCTGCAACCAACTACTTTTACAACTGTAGTTATAATGTAAACCCAGTTGCAGCGAAACAAATTCGCCAATAAGTTGTTTGTGATTTAGAAATGGGGAGCTCACTTGCGGTGTTTGTGAGAGACACATCAAGTTGAAGTCATCGATGAGCACAAACAGCATAGCAACTTAGGCCTCGTTCGGCAAGTGGAGTTAGGGAGTTAACAGTTAAGAATTAGAGTTGAGTTGATTGTTTAGATAGAACTAGAATTAGTAAGAGTTAAGAATTGAGATAAAAAGAAATTAATCCTAGCCTTTTGATGGAATTAACAACTCTACAATTGAATAGTCTCTTAGTTGGTTTTGGGATGATTTTGGGCTAATTACATAATTACGATGATTACTATACTTTAGCTCTTAGCAATTTTTCATTGTTTGATTAGAGTTAGTAAGAATTAAGTAAATTCTTGAGCTAACTCCACTTGCTAAATTCTTGAGCTAACCTTAGAAGCTCTCAACATTCTTGATGGACAACTAGAATAATTAGTGACAGAGCACAAACTATACTGTCACTAAGAGCTGACTCAAGGGTAAACGGATTGGATCAAGCCATGCAAGAAAGAGGTGGAAACTTGAGTGAGAACGACCAAAGTCCAGAGGCCACTCAGTTCATTACTGGCTAGTTGTATCACAGAGTTTCATCCACATTTCTGTCATAAGACTGTATCACTGAGTTCATCCGTGAGCGCCAGCAACGCTTTTGCAGGACACAGATGATTGCATCACCAGGAATGAAAATGAACGTATCCATGAGCCCTCATTGAACATGTCCAATAAAAAATTTTCTATAAAAAAAAATAATAATAAACTTCATATTCCTAAAGAAAAAATTTTATTGGATATGTCCAATGAGGAGCCATGGACACGTCCATTTGCAAGTAAGTAAAAATGTTGCAATCTGGATGACTAGCACTATATAAATCCAAGTATAGAAAAGCGAAGAGAACTATGAAACACAACGGATCATTGAATCTAAATTCTTATTGAGAACAACACAGTAGAGCACAAGTAGCTACCATGTGTAAGGCTATATAAACCATATAGAAGAATCATACACGAAATGCATCATGACACAATTCTACGCTGGAAGCACAACAATAAATTTTGTGTAACAAAATGTCTCCCAAGTACAGCAGTCTGTGAATTCAGCTTTTAGAGCAAGATGAAGCATGTTCGCAAACAGGGCCCTCGTCGTAATGTTACAAGGGTTTATCTCCCAGATCAAAGAAGAACGTACTGACATGAATTTCACCCCGCAAGAGCTCCTGCTCACTCTCAACCTCGTAAGGAAGCTCGAGGCACTGCAGGCAAACCAAACTCGTCCTCTGCCTGTAGCAAAGTTAAAAAATCCCAGTGAACATTCTGGCTTCACAAAACAAGTCATGTACTTGATAAGAGGCATAAGCAACATTTAGGATCCTCGGGAAATCTTCTTTTAGGGGCTGTTTGGTTGCAAGGAAGTGGGCGGAAGTAAGGAAATAGGGAAGTATAATTGCTCACTTCCCTATCTATCCAAACACCGGAAAAGGAAAATAAGAAAACCTCTTTTCCTTTTATCTTTTCTCTTTTACACAACCATTTCCTCACTTCCAGAGTGCTACAGTTAATTTTGTGGTCATGTAAATCACATTTGTAATAAATTGTAATACAAAAACAGTTAATTTTTTGACCATGTAAATCTCACTTGCATTCTAATTATAGTCTATTTTTATTTTCTTAATTAATTTTATTTTTAATATTATTTTAGGGTCAACTTTGTGGTCAACTTTTCCACTTTCACTTTCACATTACCATCCAAAACACCGGAAGAGACAAAATATTTTCAAACTAAATTTCCAACAACATCCAAACACCAGAAAACTTACTAACCAATTCCTAAGTTCTAAAGGGAATTATTACTACTTCCTCAATTCCTCACTTCCTCACTTCCACCGTTAACCAAACAGGCCCTTAATCACATCGTATCTCAGGTTTACATGATTCGACATATGCTTGTGGATTAGCATATAGAGTTTAGGGTTGCTATTTATATGCATGCAAGAGTAGCCTTACGATTGTCACCTTTTTACTTCACGTGACATTTTTAAATCTACTGATAAGTTGAGTTGTATCTGACATCAATCTTGCATTATCTATCAAGAACTCATCAGAAGGGGTTAGCTAGTTTTTATGCTGGCGGTTAGTGGCTTGTATATGTTGAGGTTTCAGCACAATGATATACTATGCGTTGCTTAAAGGTTTGGCCCATATGCTGCGGGAAATGTTTTCCCATACAGAGCATCCCCACCTCACTTCAGAATGACTTAGCTGCTTCTCTTATTCTTTCCGTCACTTGCAAATTGCAATTAACACTAGAAGTATCTCTATGACCCAAAGTAAAAAACTCGGGCACTCTACTCAATGACTGCTTCTGTATTCCAGGTTCAGACTTTACTGTAGTTGCATATGGATTGAATAGATAATTCACATTTTTTTTTTAATATTGGCTTGATGATGAAAATTTGAGACCCCCTCCCTCTTCTTGTTGCATGTTAGTATTCCTAGTTTGAAGTTTGAAACCTATGTCCACCATCACCATATAATTAGCGAGCATTCAGAGATTTTGGAAATCCCATGATTTGAGAAAATCTAGGAAAACCTGAAACACTCTCAAGTTTAGCATGAGAACATTTAAATGCACCCTAATTTAATTAACAAGTTATGTTGAAATTAGCAATACCTGAGCATTCTGTCTGCTGGGTGGCACAGCATTCCCTGTTGGAGCTGCAGGCAAGTTGAGTTCTGCGTCCAAATCCGGTTCCTTGTCTGGTTGAGATATGATGGGACAGCATCAGATTCGGTCTCTGTTCCCATGTCTGCTTCCAAAGCATCAAGCTCTGCATCCAAAACCAAGAGCAGTAAGGTAAGCCATAATTAAGTCAAAGCTCAAAATCAATATATAAACGAGAAACACTATCAACAATAACAAATAACCAGAAAACACATGGAAATATCAGAAACTAATGACCCAAGGTAATATGAACTTTCAGCTTACACCCATAAGCTCGTCCTCATCTATGTCATCAGGAACATTGTAGCTTCTACCAAGTGATTCTTGTATTTCTGAGCTAACATCCATCAAATCCATCATCTCATCTTGCATGCTCTACACATAAAAGAAAATTGAAATGTCAGATAATCACAATGCAAATACCAACTCATCTTTCACTTGCAAAATGATTCTAATAGGCATCCATACGTAAAGGGTTAGCAATTAGGAAGCTGTAAACATACATCAATATCTTGAATCTTCACGGTCTTCATCATCCCTTTCAACTCCTTGTTTGCTGATTTCAATGCCGTCATCTGAAAAGAAAATACCTATGTTTGTAAGTCATCCAACAAAGTACTGTATCATTTCTAAAACTTCCAGAAGAAACTAGAAATGTTACAGTTTGCTGAGCATCTTTGATTCCTTCTGCAGCAAAAGCAACTTGGTCTAGGTTGAATGTCTGATTGTATAACATATCACGCTGACCTTCGTACCTAAGAAAAGTAGGTAAATGAATGACAACACATAAGAAGACAGCAAGTGAAGAATATACAAAATAATCAATTTCTCTCCAGATCTATCAAAAAATTATGCACAAACTCAACTATAAAGATTAAATACAAACAGCTATAAACAAATAAATCCAAATAGTCCCTTCTAGATTCATAATTTAAACAGATTATATTTATAAAACATATAAAATATATATAAAGGATGAATCAATGCAAAGCTGATCAAATAAAGTAGCAACAACAGCTATTAATCCCACTACCATCAAATTGATCTCTTTTCAACCAAAATCCCTAAAATCTTCAACCTCGTGAAAAAGATAAAATAGTTCACATTTAGACTGCCAATATTATCTTATACAACTAAGTTTCTACAGCATTTCAGAACCCCAAGTATAACCCTGAACTTAATGTTCTTTGTTTTCCTTTTTTGAACCCTACCAACCCCTTCCAATACAGGGGAGAAAGTTCCTCCTGACTGTTGGTTGTGGCATGCCTCTATGACTGCCAACTCTCAAGTTCCTCCTCAAACCTTGCATGGAGTATTACTTCACAAAACCTTCAACATTTTGTTCGTCAAGGATGCAAGCTCACTTTAGCGTATATATTCTTATGCGAAGCAGCTACGAATAGGTTCTATCTTGTGTTTCGTTTAGCATTAATGGTCACATTCTGTAGGTACCCAGTTTCCCTTTCAAAACGTGCCCCATATCATGCTTGTATATTCACCACCAACTAGAAACATTCATATCTTATCAACTTTCCCTTAAGCCCACATATCACAAAGTTTACATATTATATATAATACGTGTTAAGAATAGTATTAGGATTATAATACCAATTGTATCAGGAGTAGAGTTTTCTTATCATGCAATTGTAATCTCTATATATTCGGGCATTGTCATCACCAATAATACATACAATTCTCAGTTTTTTCAACTGATTTAACATGATATCAGAGCCTTTCAAAATTTGTCCACTGATTGATGTCAACAAGCCGCTCTCGAGCTTGTGCTGGGCCGCGCTCATGTAGCACGTGCCTAGCGCCAGCCACTTTTCCGTTGCATCATGTTAAAAGTTTTCAACATTGTCAAGTACTCTTCTAACTCGACCAGCACTCGGTCTCCCATATCACCTCGCCCTGCTGAAAGTCAACGACTTCCCACCCAAGATCATCTTGCAAATTCATTCAGAAGCAGAGTCGAATCAAGCTTCTCCACATAGCCTCCGACACCACGGCACAACCACAACACATCCCACATTGCATCTCAAATCCACGCACATGGAGTCCCATGCACGCAAATTTATTCATGCAGTCAAGTCTTACTCCAATGATGCTTTTGGTCAACTTAACAACAGCGCAAGCCCCGTCTCTCTCTTGTCGGTCACCATATTGTCAGGTACAATGATGCGTGACGTCTTCATCGTCATTGATCTCTCCTTCAACGAATCAGTTATTGATAGTATCATCTCATAAAATACCAACGTCTCTTCTTCTCTCACCGATTTCCTCTTCTATTAAGTTTGAGGATCTTTTAAAACCTTTTCTATTGACATCAGGGATCTCTCAGAACTCATCTCTCTTTTTCTCTAATTGATAATATTTCCATCAACGAATTTCGCACTAGATCAATGTCCGCCAAGCTTCAAATGAAAGAGACATGGGTTTCTTTTTGGAGTCCGCCCTGACTATTTTCTAAAGAGACTTATAGGTTCAATAAGTGCCTCCACTTTCAGTGAAAGAGGCACCATGGTTCTTGCAGTCCACCCTGACTATGACTTATAGGCTCAAAGTCTGTCTTGCAACTCACAAAAGAGACTTAGGTCAAGCTTCAGAAAGTGCTTCATTATCGATTAGAATCAATCTCTTCTCTTTCTACAGAAGATACTCACAATCATCTGTCATCTCCTTCGTGTCGTCCACCACATCCAAATTCCTAGATGTTTTGTCCATTATGAGTTTGCGAGGGATGTTCGAAAGAACATCACATGGAATTGACATCAACTTTCAAAATTTCAGGCAGATATTATTTCCAGTTTTTTTTTAATTCAATTCACAAATTTTTCCATGTGCCCGATCCGGCGTAATCCTCTTTTGGTTCATGTAGCCTAGCCCAAATACTTGGGACAAATGACTTAGTTATGTAATTCAATTCACAATTTTTTTCTCCATCGTGAGCGAGGAAGTGTTAAGAGTAGTACTATAATTTAATATCAGTTGTATTAGTAGGGTTTCTTATTATGCAATTGTAATCTCTATATATTCAGGCATTTTCCTCATCAATAATACATACAATTCTCAGTTTGTTCAATTGATTTAACAATATGAGTATATGCCATACAGCATAAAAGCTTACAACAGCCTGAAAGTTAGAGACCTATCAAGGTCTGCAAAGAATTGGGTAATTAAGAAGCAAAGAAAAACCTTGAAGTGGTGGAGAGGGTCTTGTTACAAATTAAAAGATTTTAATGGGAAGCTTAAATATCAAGATAAACAAAGAAAATATGTGGAATGTGAGAAACAACAAAAGCGATGAAATATTGATTGTTGGCAGCATTGTGCCGCCAGATAACAAGTAAATGGCAAAAAGAGGATAAGGTACAAGGCAATGCAATAATAGGCATACTATTGAAAAAGGCGCATAATTGGTAAATAATAATAATAAAAAATAGGTGTGTATAAGTGTGGTTGCTAGCCGTTATACTCTTTAAGGGGATGGTTAGAGAACATGAATTCCAAAAAGGAATAATTCAAATAATGAAAAATCATAGAGGTTGACAAACTAAAGTTGTCAAATTCTTTCCATCTTCCAGAAAGAGTGGATCTTAAACTGCTTCGCTCAACCTCCCTTTTAAAATAAAACCTCATAGAGAAAATAATATGAGCAGTTATTTTCTAAGAGCAGCTAGATGATGGGGCAACCCCCCCCCCCCCCCCCACACCAACACACACACAAAAAGCGGAGTTGTTTGAAGTTTATATTGTTTTTTTCTTACAAGATATTTCAAATATGAGTATGTGAATCGTCAGTTGCCAATTTCTTGCTCACTTTCTAGTCGAGACCAAACATTTCTACAGCTCTCAAATACCACGTACAGCTTCTAAGAACAATCTATTGCCATTTCATTTCAGCTCCTGCAAGGTTTGCAATGTCCAAACACAATTTCTCTAATAAACATAGCTCTTTTTAACCTCACCTCTCAAACACACCTAGAGGGATCCATTTACCATACAACTTCGAATGCCACTGATCTTTATTATCATCATCCTTATGCCCCTCTTTCCAGCCTAGTCCTACTTCCCCACCAACTTTGAATCTATTTTGTCACTATAATCTTCCTAAAAGACTCATCCGATTGGAATTTGTTAACCTAACTTGAAAAGGAAGGGACTAAAATGAACAACCTGCTTGATACAAAAAAAAGAACCTAAACGCTTAACAGAAGACCTACAAATCTGTACATATTCTGACAGTTTGCCTCTTAATGTTGTCTCCCTAATGTTCTCCTAAATTAATAAGGGATGCTAAACTTGTGAGACCTTGATAATGAACACTATCACTCTTGCCTATTATTGATGCTTATCCACCTGCCACAAGTAACAAAAGGCTTATATCTGTAGGAGGATTAAAAAAAACGAAATCCAAAAGTTGACTTGTATTCAACCTAATCAAATATTCAAATATTGAAAATTAGAAATTATGAATATCAAGCTTGATCTCACATGCCTACATAAATTTGAGCTTAATCTAATAATCTAGGTAGTCCAATGAATCTCACCGAGCTTCAATTCCTGAAAGTGCAATTAAATATAATCAACTCCAACTTAATTAATTCTTGTTTGTGCCAATCCAAGTTAGGTTAGGCCAATTTATATGCCCATACAAAGAAAATGATGTTACTGACTCAGCCAACATTCCAAGTTAAAGTAATAAATGGGTTTGGTTCCTTATTCCAGTACACCAATCTCATATGGCTTCCACACCACTTCATCAGAAGATCCCATTACTCCACCGACCAAGTGCAGAATCTCAAGTACAATTATCCAATTATCCCTCCATTTACTCATCCACAGTTTCTCTTGCGATTTAAACAACCTGCACACACACAAGAACCATACATCTCTACATTCCACCCCACCCTCTCTCTCTCTCTCTCTCTCGCACACGCCAAACATAAAAAAAAAATAGAAAATAGAAAACAAACAAACCCTCACACACACACACACAAAAAAAAAGCCGGATCATCTCTAGAATACTCCCTGCACACACAATTTTTTTTACTCCCATAGAACCATCTCCACAATACTTCCGCACACAAAAAACCAACAGAGTACTCCAAGCAATCCCCCTGCACGCACACACCACAGAGACCACGCTCCGTTACAAATAAAAATGTAGGAAAAAAGAGAAAAGAAACACTAGAAAGGAAGAAGAGGTAACAAGTCATGCCTCCCACTCAAGTAGCAGCAGCAATTGCGACATAGTGCTTGTTTGATGTTCGGAGATGGTCTTCAAAACAATGACCGCCCAACTAAAGATTGAACACTCACCAAGAGACAAGCTAATGCGGACATTCAGAGCTGAAGAAGAAAAAAAAAAGGCACGCTAGTCTGCAGCTGAAGACATGGAGCTTAGCCGCCTGCATGTATCGCCGGTGGAGAAGACGCCTCGTTCGACTTTCCCAGTAGTAGTAGAATTCTATGTATTTTTGTTTTCTTTATTTTATAGTTGTATCTTTATTTTAATTAGGAGTTTTATTTTTTTTATTTTGAAATTGTGGGATTCTATTTTGGAGTTGTAATTTAATTTTGATTAGGAGTTTTAGTTATATTTAAATTTTGTAAAAGCCTATATAAGGCCCTCTTCTACCAAACAATAGAAGGCAATGAAAATAATGAAGAATTTTGATAAAAAAAAAATAATGTGTGAAATTGATTCCACTCAATTTCTTTAGGATTTTGTTCCTAATTACCCTAATTAAAACCCTACTCTCTCTTTTCCCTTTCTTCCCCTACCTGTGCTACCAATGTCTTTCTTCTTTTCTTCTGCTCACTCTCTACCATCTCTCTACCCACATCCATCTCCCACTTTCTCTTCCTCTCTGCTCTGTTCATCGTGTCGCCAACACCAACATCAACACCCAATATTGCGCCAGCTCCCCGCCAACAGCACCACTGCCACCGCGCGCCCCTCCTCCTCGCCTCGAGATCACCGCCACCACACCGCCTCTTTCCGCTCACCTCCTCTCGATTTTGTACCGCCTATACCCGATCACATCTCCGTTCTCCGCTCCTCGACCACAATCCAGCCGTTGACCTAGTGCCGCTGCAGATCCCGCCAACTCTCTTCCTCTTCCCCATCTCTCTTCCCACACCACAATTTCTTCAGCTCGCCAACTGCCACCTGCGAGGAATACAAATCTTGAATCATCTCGAGTTCAACCTAGAACCCGACCTGAAACCCTATCCAACACTGAAGTGGGTTCATCTCGACAGATCCGACCCGATTCATTAAAGAGTTTGGGTTTAAGTTGTAAACCCGCGAAGGAAATCCGACCGCGTGAACAGTAACGAGTTCGGACAATCTAGATCCGTTAGCGTATCTCTTCGTTCGGGCCACAACTTCCACACATGTCGCCCGTTTCAAATAATTTGAGTCATTGTGATCGTGACGACGAAAGCTTCGCATCAGAGTCCACTTCATATCAATGAGATCTCTGTGATCTTTAATAGATAATTTTCTTAACACGGTCTTTTATTGTGAGTTGACATCCACCTCTATTACTTTATTAATTTAATATGCTGCCACAAATAGTAAGATCATGAAATTCTGATAGCCCTATAGTTGTTAGTCCTCTACATTGCATTTATAACTGTGCCATCTTAACTAAGTAATTGCATTTAATTTAATCGAGAATAGAACGATACAACTGTGATTGCATCATTTTGTTAAAATACATCTGTTTCCATATTAGTTTAAAATTATTTTCCTACCCAAGATCGTATCATTGGTGAAACGTAGCAAAGTTTTGTTCTGTCACTGATTTTTGATTCACACACTTCACCATTTCACATCACATACCCTCCAATCAGCGAGAACTTAACCTTGAAAATTGTTGGCTCTGTCCATGAACCAGTGGTACACACAACTGCAGCTAAACAGTCATTAAGATGTCTGTCAACAACTATGAGCATGTGCAAAAGCCAAGATGTTTTTGATGATGGTTGAACAAGATGTATGCGACGCAAGAGATATACATGGAAATCAAATGTTTTCTGAACGTGTTACAGTGCAATACGCGATGTTTATAGAAGGATGGCAGTTAGAGGGTAACAAAAAAGTGAATGATCCGTGCAGACAAACTGGAGAGCAAGATATCTAATACATACTGGATGGCAAGATATTGATGTTAACAGGGACCCTATGATGTGGTATATCAGTGATCAACTCAAAATTTGCAACGTTTCACCAACATAATGATCTTCGATAGGAAAAGGAACTTAAAACTGATGATGTCACCGAAGAATTTTAACAATTATTGCATGCAAAGTTTAGATAATCTAGTCTCGAAGAAATCAGATACAATAATCAGTTAATTTGTTCAATCCCGTTTTCAATGTCAAGATTAATAAATGACAAGAATTACTCAGAATCACACGCTCGCATTTATAGTGGACAACAGAAAATCTGATAATAATTTAGAGAACAAATTTATGGTGGTAGTCCAACTAATAATCTGAATGTTGAAAAAAATTACCTACCGAGAAGCCACGTTCTCGGGTTCTCTTTGTTGCAATTGTTGTTGAATTACTGTTTCGTGTTGATGCCTTCCCTTCAGATTTGATTGTGGCTTGATAGTCTTCTCTGTTGCTTGCAGAATGATGGAGATAAGGGAGGGGAATAATCCCTTTGCTGCTGAATTTTCAGAGGGAACCCAAGCAAAAGATCATTGCGGCAACCTTTGGTAGATGAAGCCCTTGGCCTAGTGATGGGGAGTTGCTGGATTGAAGAAAGAGGGAGAAGATGGCGCTCGCAGGAGAGGATGGCACTCGGAATGGGTTTCTGTTAGAGGAGAGGGACGCAGGAGGGGTTGGTTGGGTTCTGTTGGTGAACACGAAGAAGACAGATGATGGAATTTTGTTGATTTTTATGGCTTCCCTTTTCTTGTAGTGGGTCTCTGCTTGCAGGAAGAAAAAGAGAGTAAAAAGGTAACTGGTGGGGGCTCGTGGGGTCCACAGGGAAGAAAGAGTGGGAATGGGTTTGCTGCTTTGTTTTTGTTTGGCTTTGTAAATATTTTTTTATGTATTTTCTAAAAAGGGGAAATTGGATGGATAATTTGGGATAAGGCTAAAGAGTTGTGGGGGATTTGAAAGAGGGGATAAGATTTGGAGGGGGATAATTTGGATATTGGTTTCACACTCAAGATCCAGGAGAATCCGATTTCACACTCGAACTCAAAGAGATTTTCATTTTGAAAATAACTCAAATTTTCATTAAACAATCTTCATTGTTTTTACAACTTATTAGACTTTTGCCTTTATAAGCTTACAAACTGAAGACTTTCTCCACGTAGTCGATGTGGGACTAAAAAAAAGGAGAAATACAAAATTAAAACAAAGAAAACAACATGGACTCAAATAAATAAAAATACAGACTCTAATCGACTGAAACAACTCGAACAGTGACGCTCCTTGGATGTCCGCATCAGATATCTACTCCATTGGGTGTTTTATAGCATGAAATGGTAGACACCAGTGACAGGGTGCTTTTCAGACAAAAAAAATATTAAATGTTTAAGCACAGTACGGTAAAGTTTCAAAATTTGAATTAGAACATAAAGATCAAACATCCACAATAAATATTCAATGATCAATCAGAATTGACCCACAATCAATTTCACGAACAGACAAAAATGCATGGCTGTTTTTAAAACATGACATATTTCAGTTCTCAAACTTGGTAGGTCTAAAACTAAATTGGCATTCTAAATCCCGGAATCATATTAAACTGTGGAGGTGATCAGAGAAAAAAATAGATCTATGATAACAGAGAGAGAGAAAAACAGACACCTACATCTTTTTTTGCTTTAGCACCCGCATAGCTCGAGCTTTAACAGCTTCCTGAGCAGGACCTGGTCGAGTCTTCTTTATTTGCTCCCTGTATCTAGCCAGTTCAGCATCAAGTTCTTAATCTTCTCATCTACAGTATCACCTCTTTTATTTATCTGAAAATCATTTGGAGTGAAAAATAAGTAAAGCACCAAAATGATTCTGCAAGACAAGATACAAAGATCTGAGCCTCAATTGATGAAATAGAATAACTACCTAAATAGGCAGGCACAGAGATGCATGTATGCATATAAATGTATATGTATACATATACATATGTATATACTAAGAGTCAAATCCTTCCCACTAAATTTCAATATTAGGAAAATCAAATGTAATATACATTCCGCTAAAGTTGATCTGTATCATTTAAGAGGATAAAAATAAAATCATTAATTATTTTAAAGTTTGTTTGCTCGTGCATCCATAGGTACAAAATGGACGGTGGAAACTAGCATGTTGTTTAGATCTATGATTTTTAGCGTACAAATTTCCAATCCAACCATTTGAACATGATCTACACGCTTAAAAACTCTATTCATCAATTTTTGTTAAAACCCCAAATATTTTACATAGTTGAACTAAGCAACTCGCTATATAAGCCATTCAATTTGTATCATGGTTCAAAGTAGCAGTTTCGGCCGCCGACTCGGAGGGCACCGTTCCACATCGGTCTTGACGTTGCAGAACGGACTCGAGCGATACGCGTAAAACACTATAAATAAAGTTCAAAAAAATCTGAAAAATTCAGGACAAATCTTTAAAAAATGAAGACATTAATTTTTAGGAATCCCATGTCCAAAATAAGTTTGTTTGGGAGTTAATTTGAGAAATATGATGATTCGGGAGGTAAAATTAAAAAAATAGGGTGATTTAAGGGTAAACATGAGAACACCAAAAAAAAATATAAGACACAAGGGAGAGAGATCGGGTCAGATCTCTCTCCGCCGCTCTCTCCCCTCTCTCCCTCGTCGTTCTCTCCCCCCGCTCCCCCTCTGATCTCTCTCCCCCACTCTCTCCCCTCCAACCTCTCTCCTCCCTCTTTCCCGCTGATCTCTCTCCCCCCTCTCCCACGCCGATCTCTCTCTCCCTCTACCCCTCCGATCTCGCTTCCCTTTCTCGCTCTCCCCTGCCCATCTCTCTCAGTCTTTCTCCCCTTTCTCCCCCTGATCTCTCTCTTGCCCGCCAATCTCTCTCTCCCTCCCCCCCTCCGCGCAGGCGACAATGAGGGCGATCAAAAGCGACCTCGCAGGTGACGGCATCGGCGGCCTCGCAGATCTAGTGAGTTTCTTTTTCCCCTTCTCAGCTGAGCAGATCTGAGCACGACTTAGAGAAATCGCTCAGACTCAGGGCCGAGTCAGCCTCGAGTCAAGCGATCTCTCAGAAAGCGCTTGACTCGTGACACGGAATCGGACCGGCATCGACCGATCCTGTTCCGACTCAGCCGAATCGGAACCGGATCGGCCGAGATTTCAAACCCTGATATGTACCTGCATGATATACATAAGAACATAAACTTGAAATCACTTGATTTTTGGTTTATAGACCCTTTAGATGATGTAAATCAACTTGAATGAGATGGATCTTAAACTTGATTTCCTAGCATAGAATTTGGATGGGAAGGATTTGGCTCTAAATCCTTCCGAAGGAGCCAAGTCTACCTGCATATACTTGTGTATGTAAGAAGCACATGCCACCACGAATACACATAATAGTTAGAAAGACCAGGTTTAATGCACACAGAGTAGTTATAAAGAACAGATTTGGAATCACAACAGAAATCTGTCCATAAAATGCGGTTGCAATGGAAGTATGAAACTACAAAAACATCTCTGCACTTCTAATGGCTGAACACTGATTTCTTAAAAATGATCACAAAAGCGAAGTAGGATCATAAAAGCTGTGCAAACTTCTTTACACTCGAAAGTCACACTTATTGAATTATCATTATAATAAAACTTGTTACATCATGTGCTTCCTGTACATGGAAAAAATTGTTTACTTGACTCATATGTACCCAGACTGTCTGGCCGGAGGAGAAAAGTGAGGGAAAAGAGAGTGAAAAGCAAGAAAATGGAAAAATAAAAAAACAAAGAAAATAAAAGAAAGGTTTTGTTTGTTTGGTACTAGGAAAATTGAGAGGAAACTAAGAGAATGCAAAATTGGTCAGTGAATGTTGAGCTTGATCTACAGAAATCCAGTAAAGTTATGGTAAACCCGATTGTGATCCATTCAGACTTGGGTAAGATCTGCTAAGCCCTCGAGAAGAATTTTTTTGCTAGATATGCTAAGGCAATCATTCTCTTTCAAATACTCGACATTGTGATATTTGAATGTACATCTATAACGACAAATATTTCCAACAGACATTGCATCTTATTTTAAAAAATGGGAATTTCAAATGTATGGTACTCAACACATAACTAGATGATGAAGTAGTGATTAAGTTCAAAATACAAAGATGTGTATTTATGAAAGAAATGCTCCTTATAGTTTAAGTTGAATGATCACGAGTCATGACAAAAGGGCACAGAGATTTGGATGCTAAGCTGAGGTTTGATAAAGGAGAAAAGTAATGCTTGAATGAAGACTTGATTAGAGCTCTAAGGAGCAAAATGTTGGGCACTGCCGCCGTACGTAGAAACAAATTGATTCAACTTCATAAACCAGATAACTGAGACACCTGAACAGTCTAACCCTCAATTAATAAAGCCAATCTCTTGCCAGTCGTTCCATGTTGGTAAGCACAGACACTTGTACGTTGAGCCTGTGCCTTTACTTCACACAAAATGGAGATACTTCCCTCTCGAAAAACTAAGATCAAAAGATGAATCACAAAGGTCACTCTTAAGAACAATCTCATAAGCATATTTGATCTACCAAAATATACATTCAACGGACCAAAAATTAAGGGATCCAAACTTATAATTAACTATCTAGGATTCTCAGTATGTTACTACGGTTTCTTACTTCTTAGGGGGTTATATCCTCACAACTGTAAGTCTTTAACCCTTTGCAGGAAGCTTTCTCCACAAACATGAAGATTGGCAACTTAGTGTACTGGGTTTGTTCCTCATCATCTTTGGTTTGCAGCTTTAACTGCAAAAAAAAAATCTGCAACTGTGTATTTTGTCAAAAATGATGAAAAATATTTACTCCCTTGAAGGCAATCCAACATATCCAACAGTCCATCTAGTAAGCTTCATAAGTTCCCTCACTTATCTTAATAGTATTATAAATTAAACTTTGATCCCACTGTATTCTTTAAAGAATTTGGCCAATTCTTAAAGCGGATTTCATGGCCCTGTTTCCTGAATTCTATGCTGGTAGCTTGGACTTAGCTAGGATGAAATTATGCTTTTGTGGTCTTAGCTCCTATGTTTATGGGAGTTAAATGCTAATAAGGTAAAATGTATTTTAGGCCCATTAGTCTGCTTTATGTAGTCACAGAAGTCCTCGCAAGCAGACTGAATCTTAAGCTGCACTTGCTGATAGATGAGGCCCAATAAGGATTTATAAAGGGAACATTTAAACTGGATGGAGTTGTGAGCTCAGCTCATGAGATTACATCCAGTTGGTTTCATAAGAGACTCTAAGGGGTATGTGTTAAAATTGGATTTTGCAAAGCATGTGATATGTTGGTGTTTGCGGGAAAAACAGTTGGATTGGGATTTTATATTTGAATCACTTGTACCTAAACGTTTGGGACTAAGTGGGCTCTCCTCGATCAAGCTGTCTATTTGGAGCAAGTCTCAAGTGATTATTAATTGCCAGCCAGGTAGGACTTAGCCTATCCAAGAGAGGGTTAAGGTAAGGTGATCAATATCACATTTGTGTTTGTTTTGGCAGCATATGCTTTAAAAAAAAATGCTTACTTTGGCCCCATCTAAAGGACTCAATCTAAAGGACTCATTGAAGGACTAGGACCCGATAGATTTGAGCACAACGTTCTAAGTTTAAAATATGTCGATGACACCTTATTATTTTGTAGAACTGAAGTGGGTTTTTGAGGGTTTAAAGCTTCTTCTTTATGGATTTTAGTTGGCTTCTGGGCTGAAAATTAATTTCACAAAGAGCTCAGTCTATCTAATATAAGAGAATCAAGTTCTACCAGCTCAGCTTGCTAGTATGCTCAACTATCAGGTTGGAAACTTTCCCATTACCTACTTGGATATCCCTTGAGGACCTTCCAAGTCGTAATGTGGATTGGCAACCCTTTTTGACAAAATACATAGCAAGCCACCTAGTTGGAAGGGTACTACTTTGCCTACGGAGGTAGGCTTGTTCTTATTAATTCAGTTGACGGCCATGCCCTTCTATATGATGTCCTTCTATCACTTTCCAAGGTGTGTCAGAGAGAAATGATCATGTTAGAAGAAGTTTTCTATGAAAAGGTGGGAGAGAGGTCTCTTCTTGTGCTTGCTCGGTAAATTAGGAGGAAGGGTGTAAGTATAGATAGCAGGGGACTAGGTGATTTGAATTGAAAAAAAAATGAATGCAGCACCTCTAGGATCTTCAACCACACTAGACTACTGTGGAGGAGACTTGTTTGGTACGGTATAAATAGAGCTATACAGTCCGAGTATAATGTCCCGAGGAAGTTCGCTTTTTGAAACAGTATATTAAAACAAATTTGGATAATTTCCCGGCTAGTACTAGGGTGCATGTGGGTGATGGCATTAATACTTCTTGCTAAAAAGTAAAAAGACACTGCGTGCTTTGATATTAGCTTGGCTAATCTCTTTCCTGTTTAGTTTGACTTAAGCTTTGAGCTAGATGTGCATGTGCTTCTTGTAAACAACATTATGTGATTCATGGAGATGGTATAGAAGAAATTTGCCAGGCTCTATAGTTGATAAGTATCAAGAAACGAAGTGTCTAATTGACCCAGTTCTTACATGAGGAGGATAAAAAAGTTTGGAAATGAACTAGTGATGATCAATTTACTGTCATGTCCT